>CM035127.1:82485613-82670613 GCA_020205605.1 Panax ginseng | reverse complement strand
ATCAATTGTCTAACAAAAACATGTTTATGACCAACATGTCAAGACTTACCTTTAAAGGTGATCTCATATGCTCTATACAAAAATAATTTCATTATCACAATATAATGAACAAAACAATTTTGGAAGTGGCCACAATTTGATGTTTCAACAACAAATTTCGATTTCAATTGTTTTCTACATCATATAAAGCAATAGTATTACTTGAAGTAAATTATTCCCTTCACAAAGAGTAATATATCCACCAACTTGTGGAAATATAAGAATATATTCACCTACTTGTGAATATTTTCTTACTTAATTAATCAAGATCACAACCAACTATGAAAGATTAATAACATTAGATACATATTGTGAAATGGAAAATACTCATTTGTTTCTTTCTCATCTAAAACACAATATCCAAGATTTGGTGAAAATTCACCTACTTATAAATTTATAATTTCCCTCACTAAAATATAAGTGACATTTATGTGATCTATTAAAACATTGATAAATCTAACAAAAACCAATTTTAAATCATTGATATACTAAGTTTAAAACTGTAGGTACTATCTGATCTCGTGCATTGCATATCAAACATAAGGCTCCCACTAGCGCATGTGTACATCAGATTTGTAATAGCAATATCAGAATTAACTTCTAGTGTACCACCACTATTAAAGAATTATTAAATTCTTCAATCTCAAGGTTATCAAACTTAGTTCAGTATAGCCCCTCAATACAATTAAACTGGTTTAGTTGAAATCCTCACTATGTTTTCACATGATAATAAGATAACATCTATTTTACAAGTCTTTCAACATAAAGACAAAAATAGATATTTCTTAAACTCGTTTACGTTAACAATACTATGTAAAATGATCAACATATCATTAATATACACAAAAACTATCACATTATAGTTTATACAATTATATTGTTAGTGTAAACATATAAATAATTCTATATCTGATAGAATCTCAAAGTAAATATGCACATATTATCACCTAATATGTATCCATTTTAATATTTATAACTTAGTTTCAATCTCACTATTGAACTAAATCACAATTCACGTGACACCCCCAAAATCGGCATACATCACCTATTCTGAGTCGCCAAATACATGGTACAAAATTCAAATACAACTTAATTATACAACAGTCGTGTAAAATATGACTAAACATATGCTGTGAGTTTTAATACAAATATTATCATCTAGACAATATACAAACTCAATGGGGTCATCATTACATTTATTATCACACTATTTCATAGAATAGTGAGAACTACTAATGCTATTATCTGGACCATCACTCTGTTCCCCGACTAGTCCCTGCTACGTTCTCATTTTCTGAAGAGAACAATGATAGCAAAAGGGTGAGCTCAACTAGCCCAGTAAAGAAATATTATGACTAAGATAATGTAGAATAAATTATCATTAGCCTTCAACAGTGTCAAACTGATAAAATATAACAAACATCAAGTTTAACTGCAGCGGAACAAGCAATCCATTAGAAGAATCAAGTAGAGAATAAAATCTACTATCTTATATGATTTAAAAGGTTTTCATGACTTTTATCATTTGAGACTCAAACAATAAATAATCCACATCATCCCTGCATTACGGCCAAGGATATTCATTAGTATCACAACCACAAATTATCCATGCACCACAACCAAGGATATTCGTGTATTCATCAATGGTCATGATCATGCCAACAACTGTCCATCAATGTACTACGGGTCAATGAGAACTTTTTTCCACATCCTTTGTAACATTACGGTCATGATTACACCGAATAATCCCTAGTCATAATCATACCAAGTCCATCTATGCACTACAGGTCACATATGACTTTCAACATAATATAAACATGAGGATGATGACAATGATATAAGAATTCAATAAAACAAGTTCAAGAATTAATTTATCCAGGAACTAATAATGTCCAAATTGTCAACATGATACTTCTTTGTAGAGTAACAGTCAAGAATACTCAGAAGAATATTTCCATGAAAAGATACTGGATGAAGCGCAAATATCAAGGATATTCCACTAATTTCATGGAGTATAGAAGTCAAAACTTTAACCAACTGAGTATAATAACAAATGGAATAACAAAAAAAATTACCATGCATGCGGTTGCTTAGCGATAGAGAAAGTTATTCCAATGAGAATAATAAATATGAGAACCGGTGTCGGGCAAAATTATGCCGAGGATGTTCCAATGAGAATAATACGAGACGGAACCGAGTCCCGCAGAAAGCGCGACAAACATGATATTCCAACAGAATAATAATAAAGATGAAACCAGGTCCGGCGTAAAATGCACAGACAGGATATTCCAACGGAATAATAATAAAGACGGAATAATAGAAGAATGTCACCAAGTATAGGGTAGTCCGCGTATACTGGTTATTCCAGCAGAATAATAAAGAATGGAATAATCTCTTCATGAATACAAAAGAAATAATACCCCTTCCCGTAAAAGAAATTGGATATAAGAGTAGGAAGTATCAAAATACTTTTCTACAGTTTCTCTATAATTTCTCTCTCTGGAGTTTCAGTGAATTCGTAAGAAATAATGAAGGAATGAGCTTCTATTTATATGAGAATGGAGAGGCACTGTGTAAGGATTTTTCTCACGGACGCATAACAAATCGTCAGATAATTCACAGGTTGATTCTAATCAATTCACGAATGACTACTCATCAAATAAAACCAAAACTAAAACAAAATATAATATATATATATATATATATATATATATATATATATATATTCAATACATGCCTTACACGTCACCAATTTATGAAACCGGCCAGAGACAATCGTTTGGCAAAATTCAAAGACTTCAAAATCAGTAGGACCACGAATTCGGAGGATCGGTGACCCTATAGAAGCCCGGACTTGGGTGAACGAGATAGAGAAGGCGTTAAGTAATCGCTAAAGTAGATGAGGGCAAAGGACCGCTTTTTGCCACTTATATGATGAAAGGGGAAGCTAACTTTTGGTGGGAGGCAAATAAGACTCAAGGCAGAGAAGAAGAAATTACTTGGGATAGGTTTTAAGGATTTATTTTTTGAAAACTATCTCTCTGTTAGTATGCGATCTAGAATGGAGGTGAGATTCACAGAGTTAAAGCAGGATAACATGATCGCATGAGTATGCTGTAAAAATTTAATGAGTTGGCTAGGTTTGCTCCACATCAAGTGGATACAGAGGCTAGGAAGGCAAGGAGGAGATTTGAGTGGGCTTAAAACCCCGGCTCTCTGATAAGGTGTCGATCTTGCAAATCAATACTTTTGCAAAGACTCACGGAGAAGAAGGCTATCATTCTTTGAGCAGGGAAGTGAGGCCATGAGCCTCTACCATAAGGAGAAGAAGAATAAAAGCAAGTCGGAAGGAACAATAAAGATAGAAAGTAGTAGTGGGAATAGGGGTGAGAAAAGAATGGGGAATTTTTCCGAGAAAATGCAAGAAAGCGGGGAAGGTATAAAAAGAAGGTAGTGCGGTCTGCAAGAATGGGAAGAATCACTCTGAGAAGTGTCTGAAGGGCAAGTTTGTATGCTACAAGTGCAAGAGGGTCATATCTCCCAACCGCCTCAACTCAAGGATGATCGATGGATGTTTTATATGTGGATCGTGAAGCATAAGGTAAGGAGCTCGCCCTGAGAGGGGGAATGGAGGCGAGGAACGTAACCACGGGGAGAAGTGGGACGTTAACAATTTTAGGACCAAACTCAACCAAGAACTCCAATGAAAGCAACTCGAGGTTTACAACATGACGGTCCGAGGATACGGTGGCGGTTTGAAGCAGAACTCCAGTCTTTATTTGAATAACTTATATATCTTATATTTCGCTTATCGGATAGACAAGTGTTAAGATGAATAATTAAAGATTAGTTCGATCAAGTATGATCGAGATCTACGTCAATGATTATATGCTATGTACCCTTACTCGTATATGAGTTTTTAAAGCGGTGATTAGGGACGGAATCCTTATAAGGAGGTGAATGTAGTAACCCGATATTTTCTAAATAAAATAAATAAGAAATTTTGCGTATAAATTTTTTTTTTTTAATGACGAGAGACTAAGTGTCAAGTAAAGTGAGCGATAAATGCAAATACATTTATTACTTGAAAATTAGAAATAATTTTGGAATAATCAATTACCACAAATTATATTGTTATGGTAATTAATTTTACGTAAATGAAATGTCTTATTAATTATTTTCCATGAAAACATGATTGGAAATAATATATGAAGTGATAATTAGAATTATATAATAAATATTTTATTATATGAATTGTTTAGAATATTTAAGTTAATTATTTTAACTTGATTATTGATCTTTGCCAGACGAAGAATAATTCGAGATATGAGATCCAAACACTGGATTGGGATTGTGATCAAGAGATGAGAATAATAATATTATATTATTGTTATAATGATACCATAATTATGTCTTTGGGTATGTGCGGATGAGATAATATTGAAAATGATTGATTAATTTGTGTAAGATATTACCGTCTTTGTGAAACCCTAATTATTAAACTCGGTTATGGGATATTTACGAGTAGTGATTGTGTATATGAAGTTCTCGTGAATAAGAATATCGGTAATTAAAAGAAACACTAATTATCGTTATACGTCGATAATCAGACAAACCACAATTATTATAACCCTAATAGGTTGAAATTAGAAAGTAACGACTTATTTGTGTTAGTAATATACACGAGATAATTAGAGAACCTAATGGTCAATTAGAAACCCTAATTGATGACGTTAAGAAACCCTAATTATAGAACCCTAAATTTTAATCGAAAACCCTAATTTCAATTACCGGGTTTAATTTCGATGTTATTGTATAAGTGTTTTAATTTACCAAAGGATAGAAGTTAATTGGTAAATTGTAAGAATTAAATCTAGTGATTAAATATTACATTTAATTGCCTTGTACAAGATTGCCCATACACTCTTAAACAAAGCCCAACCATCACTCATAACAAATCAGAAGCAAGAATCAAGAATTTTTGGCAAAAAGGGTATAAGGACACTAAACCTAGAAATTCTTTGATTCGATGTTATTTGATGCAATTGATTGTTTAAAGTTGTGTAATAGAATGTTAATTGATGATATGGGTTGATAAATCAAAGACCCATAACATCAAAGTGCATTTAATTTGAAGATTTAAGCAAGTTGGAAAAAGCGAATTACATTATTTTCACCAAATGTCGAGGCCATAACTCTTTGCTCGATCATGAGTTTTGTTCTTTAAAAGTTGTTATGTGTAACTTTGATATGTGGTCTTTAATGCAAAAAGAATCAAGTCTATATCATGTATAGATTAGAAGTTATAGATGGTCAAACATGGTTGGACCGATCATGATAAACTGCTTTTTGGGCGATCTGTAATGTGGGCATTCTCGTCCACTTTTTGTGCTTTAAAAGGTCTAAAATTTTGATATGTTGTAGTGCACTGAGTTAGGAAGCCATAGGCTTTGGAATGACCTCATTCCGACCTCGGATGAGGGAATTACGGTGATTGGAAAGAAATATGTCAAATTTCTCAAAACCTGAAAGTCAGCGAGGATGTGCTATTCGGGACACTGTTTCGATTAGTTAATGTTTCCAAAACCTTTTGGGCTTTTGGTATATTATAGTACACCGAATAAGCTTTCCATAGAATCAAAGCGGACTAAATCCGATATCGGAGGAGAGAGTTATGACATTTCAAAGTAGTAGTGTCAAAACTTCCCAACAAGTGCGGTGCAGTCCATTTGAACGGAATTTACGGGCTGATGTGTTCGGAATTTGGAAATGGTCAAAGAATAAAAGTTGTAGCCCCAGAAGTTAGCTTGGCGTGGGCTCAAGAATCGCTCAAAAATGTTTTAAAATGAAAGAGTTATGACTGTTTTTAGCGAAAGAGGTAAAGCTGAAACGAGATTGAAAAGCATTATGAACGTCCACTTTTGACGACTTTGTTTGGGCTACCTAATGAACTCGAATTGGGTAATTCAGTATTTTTAAAAATATTCTTACATACCATGTATAACATATCCAAAAATCAGATTAATCGGAGTTATGAGCAATGCGTTAGAAAATCGCATAAAGTGAGCTATTGAAAAATTAGTATAAACCAAGTCCCACATCGACTAAATTGAGAACTTCACCATTTTCTAAACCTATAAATAGAAGGGCTTGGCCTTTGTTTCATTCACCAACAATAAGGCCTCCAATTTTTTGAGAAAGGTATGTTGTGGGAGAACTTTTATAAAGATCTCCTTAGTTAAATTTTGGCGTGGAAGTGCGTATTAGATCACGTGGAATTTAGTATTTAGGGTATGTTTCTTATTTAATTTTTGTAATGTTATTATTTTTAATTGTTAGTTAAAGTTTGAATTTTTGAAGTTTAGTTAGCGTTGTTAATAAACTAGTTAGTTTACTATGTTTATTTTGGCTTGAAATTGATTATGTAAATGAGTTATTTGTGATGACTTTTAATATTTTGTGATGAATTTCATTAATTAATTATTATTAATGATATTAAAGTTATTTAATGATTATATTAAATAATTTAGTTTTAAAATGATTTTTAATATTATAAAAATCATTTTAAATGAAAATAAGGTATTTAAAAATATTTTAAGTTATAAAATATAACTTTTAATGTTTAAATGATAATTTCATTAATAATTAAATATTAATGATATTAAGATAATATTAATGATATTTAGTTTATTTAATAATTATTATTAAATAAATAGTCTAAAAATGGTTTTACTTATTTAAAAACCATTTAAAGAGGATATTAATGATTTAAAAATATTTTAAGTTATAATTAATGACTTTTAATATTTGGATAAATAGTACATTAATATTTAAATATTAATGGTAATTATTTAAAAATAATTTTTATTGTTTTAAAAATCATTTAAAGGGTAATATAAATGTTTTAAAAATAGTTTGAGTTATTATAAATAACTTTTATATTTTAGTAATGGTTTCATTAATAGTTTAGTATTAATTAAACTATTAATGATAATGAATTTAATGTTTAAATCATTTAATTATGATTAGATATTTGAAAGTTATAATTTACCAAACTAGTGACTTGAGAATCGATTATGAAGTTCGAATTTGAAGAAGAACACATATAGTAATAGTTATATCACTATAGGCCCTTTAGTGATGATTTGAATTATTTTAAAATTTTCAATTCTCGGAAATTGCGAAAATGATTAAAAATAAGATGTCCGATATTTGAGATGTTGAGGTATAGAATAAGAGTCTTAGACTCAAGATTTACCCATAATAAAAAGTTGTTGATGACTTACCGACAAATGTCGGACCTTATAAAAAAGAAAGAAAAGGCTACATTGTAAGAGCATGGATGAGATATTTGAAAATGTATAAAATATTTCAAGTATAGAATAGGAACTAAAAGTATGATCACTTTTGTGATTATGTGATTAGACTATGTCAATTCGTAATGTATAAAGATTATGTGTTAAGATATATTATTCTAATCGAACGAATGATCCGATTATTGATAGGTTGTGATAAAGAGATAAAACCTAAGTTGAGATTTGTAATCGTGAATCAAAAAGTATCCTACCCTTGCATTTCCTTTATGCAATGGACATGAGTAAGAAGTTTTAATTATTCTATTCCCTGCATGATTATGTACTCTTTGATTATCAACATGCTAGCTCAGATATATATTACATTCGTTGATTTCTAAATGGTTATACAAGTGTCCCCACTTGGATAACCATGGCATTACTCACATGTTGATATACCTTTGTCAATTACCCGTATACATATATGTTGAATTACATATTATTGTTGAGCAAGATTAAAACCGGGTTTGGAAACGTGCATGTATGAACATCCCTATATGGGAAGATTTTTTGCATGGCGGATAGAGTGAAAGCGATGAATTTCGTTCAAGTTATGTAATATTGATCAATACAGGTACAACAACTGGTCGATCACCCTCCGTGCTAAAAAGCTAGAAGCCGGTTTGCGGATGGATTCTCGCCAAACCTTTTGAAAATGAAAAGAATGTTCATAGTATGATTCTTAAACCCTATTCATGGGTAGAGCTAGAGCCAAATTTAAATAATTTGGAAGAGAGTTGTTATGTGAATTTTTATCAAGTCTGATTACTTCACAACTTTCGATTCGTTGTAGAAGTGTTATGTAAAGAGAATACTTATATTCTTTCAAATTATATATATATAATTGCTATTACTTGTTGGGTACTCAAATGCTCATCCTTGCTTAAATTAAATGTTTTCGATTATGTATGAAAGCAACTCAAGGCTCGTACACGAACAAAGGAAAAAGAAAGTTCGATCGAATAAGTGTGTATTATGAGTTAATGGTTATAGTTGTATTGGTATCTATTCAAGTATTGTAAGGAATGTATTTGAAGGTCACATACCCGGGAAGTAAACTTTGTTGTATGTAAATTAAGTTCGAATGTATTATTATATTAGTATTATTCAGCTTAAAGAAATGGTATCGTGGAGAACCGAGTTCGGGTTTCAAGTACCTGGATTTGGGGTCGTCACAAATACCCCAAATCTCATAAATTACATAAAATCTCAAATCCAAAAATTATTTAACATGAGAACTTAAAATAAAATTATACATGTACATTTTTCAAGTATACCAACTGTAAGGCCCCAACTTTTTATAAATGAAGATTTAATTTTCTCTATTTATTATTTTGAAATAGTAAGGGGTTGATTTGATTAATGTGGTTAGTTATGGGTAAAATGCGCAAATATTTCAAATAAGCAAGTGGTTATAAAATATTCATTGTTGTCGAAGAATATTCGTTTGGTCGTGGAATATTCTTGTTGTCGGGGAATATTCGTACGACGGCGTAGCCTTGTGTGGGCCCCATAACAGAAAGTGATTGGATGAAGAAAAAAATAAGTATAAGTTGTTTATAAATAGCAGGCGTAGTTATTGTTATCAAGTTATCTATCTTGTTGGAATACCCGGTGGTTAAAACACAGTAATACGCGTTGTTGCACAATAAAGCGCGGTATTGCACCAATTATTGATTCTTACGTAAGAAGGCACTACTCAATAATTGTTACGGTAATTCTTATCAAAGTATTTTATTTTATTGATTCAATAATTGCTGCGTTGATATTTTATATTATTGTTGTTTCAATAATTGTCACTACACAATATTTTCCATTATCGAAGCAATAATTCATATTATCTGAATAATATTATTAGAAAACATTATTGGCAATGTCTAGAAAGTTACATCTAAGGAGAGGTTTGGTCACCTAAATTGGCGTCGAGAAGAAGAAATTCTTATTGGAAAGCCCCTCTTTCCTGAACTACACGGTTGCAAGATCTTGTGATTTTATAATATTATTTGTGAATAATTAATTATTGATTTATATGATGACAAAAATATTGATTTTATGTGGATATAGATGGAGAAAATTTTTAAAGTGACAATTGTTAAAAATTAATATTTTATCTTTTCTGATAAAATAATATTTTATTATATTATTATAATATAATAATGGTGATATTTTTGCAATGAATGTGGGATATATGAGTATATGAGGAGAAAGAGTATTTTTGTTGCATTAAATGATTAACACATGTTTTGTGTGTCGGTGGATCCCATTTCTTGACCGAAATTTGATTATAGCCTGTAAAATTGCCCGTTTATGAATTTCGGTCAATTTCTTTTTGGAATTTGGAAAAACTTTCTTCTGTAAAGTTGTAGAGAATTGAATTTCCTATAAAAAGTTGCGAGATTCGAATTTTCTGATAAAAGGGCTATTTATTATGAATTATTGAAGTTCCGAAATAATTAATTTTTGGAAGTTTTAATTAATTTTTTAAAGAAAAATGTTTTTTGTGTTTTGTGGGCTACACTAACATGTGCAAAGTGCTGAGTTCAATTAGTAAGAGTGGGCGTAGGAAAATTTTGTAATTATATTAATATTTTATTAAATTTTCTGCTTTGGTGTTCTAAGCATTTTCCTATAAATAGGGTGCTTAGGTTTGAATTGAAAATCACACCAGAAACACAAGATTTCTCTCTCTTTCTCTCTCTATATATCGAGCGTATTTTTGTGAGTATTTTAGTACTTTAAGTATTGCTATACGGTGCAAGTTCTTTCAACACTATATCCGATATTCAAAATCGGAAATCTTATTCTTTTCCGAGGTAAGGGATGTTATTTTATTCAAAAATGATATTATTTCTTCAATATCATTATGCCGAAATATTTGTGGGAATTTTTTTATCAAATTTGAAACTTTTCATGTCGGGGTTACTATTCACGAGTTTCTATTCACGAGTTACTATTCATAAGTTACTATTTATGAGTTACTATTCACGAGTACTATTCCCGAAGCGTGATGATGTTTTTTGTGAAATTTCTATCTTTTGGTGTCGGAGTTACTATTCACGTATACGACACTATTCACGAATACGAAACTATTTACAGAAAAATTAAATTTTCTCTTCTGTGTCCAAGATTGTCTGTTATAATTCCTATATTTGATTGGATCTATGTTTTGATCATTCTTGAATTTTACTCCACTCTGATTATTTATGAAGTATTTTTGAACTTGGATTGTTTAAAGTACGAATCCTTAATATTTGCTCTTTTGTTTCTTTGGATTCGCTTTTCTTTAAAATATTTTTCATCATCCTCGATCCTAAGCGATGATATATCTTGAATATCTTTGGCCCTGTGTAGCAAAAGATGAATGATTTTTCGATGAATATCTTTGGTCCAGTAGTGCAAAGATGAGCAGTGTTTAGATGAACATGACTAATCGATGAATATCTTTGGCCCAGTAGTGCAAAGATGAGCAAGTGTTGAGATGAACATGACTAAGTGATGAATATCTTTGGGCGTAGTGCAAAGATGACTATTTGATTCAAGATGTATATTGATTGATGTTCTGGGGATAAAATATCGATGATGGACTTTTAAATTCATAGATGATAGTAGATTTCATTCTCTACTTAACTCTTCTAATGAATTGTTATTTTATTGCCGATTGTTGATCTAAAACTTGTTGTCTATTGTATTATATCAGATTTTTCCCTGTTGAAGACTAAGGATAATTTGTTTTACATTATCTTAGTCATAATGTTCTTTACTGGGCTAGTTGAGCTCACCCTTTTCCTTGTTGTTCCATTTTTCTTCTCGGGAGGCGAGAATGTACGCAGTACTAGTTAAAGGTGTGGAATGATGGTTCTAGAAGTGGTTCTAGTAGTCCTCACTATTCTGTAAAATAGTGTATTCATAATTGTAATGAGGACTTATTTGAGTGTAGATATTGTCTAGATGATAATATTTGTATTTAAACTCACAGTTTAAGTGTTGTCGTATTTTGCACGACAATTGTATTAATAAAGTTGTAGTTGTTTCTGTACCATGTATTTGGCGACTCAGAATATGTTGGTTGGATTGGACCTATTTTGGGGTTGTCACACCAACACGTAACACTTGACTCTATGTAAATAGTATAAAATTCATTATATACAAATTATAACACAACTCATCATATTGCACAAATTTATTTGCATATAAATCATAAAATATAAAAATTTGTATTTATTTTCTAAGAAATTAATTTATCACAAACAAAATTAATTTATGTAGAAAGCAAATAAAATTCACACATATGAATTAGTATATCCTCAAGTATTTTCTTGTCCCAACTTAGACATGAAATACCATAAACATTATATATTTTGAAAATTATAAATATTGAATTCAAGACAATTATCATAATAATATAAAATACTTGAACTTCACTATATTTATAAAAAGTCAAAAAATAAAATATTTACCTCAATTAGAATATACAAAATTCATATGATCACATTAAAATTTACTACTTCTTGGACAAGAAGTACACATAAAAATAAATCAATATATACCAATTATGATTATATCAAAAACACTACGAATATCATTTCTAAGTGTTTTCTCAACATCCAAATCATATTGTATACAAGATTTACTAAACCAAATCTACTTCTATAATATCTTGTCTATCAATTAGTTGATATATAATTTATTATCCACAAACAAAGTAATTTATCTCAAAATTCATGCATACAAATACCAAGTAATATTACACACTAATATTACCTCAAACTTTTTATGCATAATTTTGTTCAAGAAGAACATAAATTTACTTTATTCTCAAAATTAATAAATTAATTTACAACTAATTTGTTATACATAGAGACAAGTAAACTTCTCAAATTTTACTACAACTTTCTCATAATAAATTGATCTCAATTAGTGTATAAGAAAAATAATTGTCTCAAATTTCATACATACATACACACATCATAATATTTTATCTACTCATAAAATATTATAAACAAAATACATATGCACAAAATTAAATTTATTTCATCATGAACAAAAAATTTAATAATTACTTTTCTTATCCCACAAAACTAATTAAATAATTTATTACAACAAAATATAGGTAAAATAATACTCAAACATATAATATCATCTACACATGATATAATAAATAAAACATATACTTTCAAGTATATACACATACAAAATGATACACAGTTATCATTTATAAAAATAAAGGCAATCGTTAAAAACACACATTTTGGAATTAAATCCGAAGAACGCCATAATCTCTTCATAAAGATTTCTAAGCATCAATATTTGGTGTTTTTCCATGACGACTTTTCATCTTCTTCACCATCAATTTACAAACTTGTAAATTGTAAATCTTTCTCACTTTTATTTTTCTCCACAATCCATCTTCTAAAATGAATTATCAATAAAAATAATTAGCTTAATATCTCAATATATTACTAATTATCATAAAAACTCCATTGATAAAATAGATATAAAAAAAATGGCACTTATCTTTGAAAACCGTGTTGTCTTCCATCTCACAAAAATCATGACTCCAACAAATACTTTAAAGACCATAAGATTGTTAGAATCGTAGCTTCGTAGAGTCCAGATTGTTGTTGAAGACATGACACAGGTGATCCATGTCCTTAAGGTCTTTATCGCCCCCACCACGATCGGTTTGCTAAGAGTTGCAAACGATATACCTCCAGGATATATGTCAAGTCTTGGTGAATAATCTGTGATAGCAATTCATAGAAAATTCTAATTGAACACTACTTTGTAGTAGTTATTTGTTTGTAAGAAGAATGAAGAAGATAGAAGAAAAGTTCACTATGCAAATCTTCCATGTAACTTCTCTATATACCATATGCATATCTCTTATGTATGTATATGTGTGTGTGTGTGTGTATATATATATATATATATATATATATACACACACACACAAATACACATATATATAAGTTACATTACAACTATTCAATTATATATTTAACTATACTTAGTAGTACTAATTATGTAAGTTACATATTAGTAATAATTAGGAGTTAAATAGAATTTGAATAGTCTTACTATTTTTCTTTTGTTTCAAAATAAAATAAACTTCTATTAAATGAAACTAAAGAAAAATAATTTTATCAAACAATCTTCTATCAATATGTATGTGGGCCCAAGTATATAGTAGGAATACATGAACAAAACGAAAATAAATGAAAGAGACAGATAATAAATGAACAAAAGAGAACACGATTCTACTAGTAATTTGTTGCAGAAGTTGATGGGCTAATATATATTACTACAATTTAATCTCAATCAAATTGATACTTAACTCAATTTCTTCATTCTTGATGCTATAATCTGCATATAGGAAATTAATTTTCTTTTTCTGCATATAGGAAATTGTTGGGTCATGATCCTTTTCATTATTGGGCCGGACTTAATGAGCTCCTCCCTTGAATCATGTTACTTTTGTCCTGATTGGTCCGAATGATTTGGACCCAGTTATTTGATTATTCTATTGGGTCCTTTTAATTGGATCGGGTCATATGGGTCATCTCTATTATTGGGCTTAGTCATTGGAGTGGCCCATTACACAAATTGTTACTTACCCTTTTATATCGACCGATAATCATGATAAAAAGATAGTCGATCGTTATGTTCGCCACACTTTTCGTGCATGGCATTAATGATGATGGGACTCGAGGATGGCCATGGTGGCAAATAGTGGTAGCAGGTAAGGAAGTAGGCTACATACTTTCAATTTGAGATGACCGGAGTGGGGGAGGTGTCGGGAAATAGTGGTGGTACCAGAAACCGGTCCGAGTACGTATGGGGCAAGGATCACACAAGAAAGGTAAGTAAAAAAACATTACAACACACAATCATATTATTATTCTCTCTCAAGCACTAGACATTATTTTTCCTCCATTGTTAACCTTGTGATCGCCGACATCGACTCTCACGCCGAGTTATCCCCGACGGTCAAGCCGCAAGCTTTTTGGTGTTGACTTGTTGAACTGTGCAGGATATCGGACGCGTCTTGGTGATTGGGACGCGTGGAAAGATCTTGGCGTTAACATTGGCGCTAGAAGGAGGGCTAAGTTCTAGTGTCCTGAGTATTTTTCAATCACGCATCGCGTGTTTGTTCTACGTCAGTATTCATGGTGAAGAGTAGAACACCTACACCGAAGGGGCGCCCTATGGTCACAAGTGAATCAAACACCATGAGTGTCATCAAGGATCATTTGGGACCGCAATAAGTGTTCACGCCAAAGACAGTCATTCAAACGCTCACATGAAGATTCTCTAAGGCGGTAAAGCAAAGCTAAGCGTAAGCTAGTTTTCACGGCAGAGAAAGCGTCTGGCCATGGTCGGAAACGAGTAGAAGGTACCTCGCCTAGAACTCGATACCGAGATGACCAAGACGAAAAGGCCTCCCGATTGGATAAGATGACAGATGAAGCAGATTGAGCTATGGAGGTACTTGTGAAGCAGCGACAGGATATAGCTGAGCAAATGGCTCGAATGGCAGAGTTGAGGGATGAAGAGTTTAGTTATGTTCAGTCCAAAGAGCGAGGGCATCGGAGTGGGAAGGAACCTGCTCATTTAGGACGTGAGTCTCGGGGCCAAACCCAAGAAAGAAGAAGATCCCGAAGCCCTACTCCTAAAAGATCGAAGAGGGCACATCACCCTGTCGATTCTAAGGAGCAGGGTCGAAGCGAACGAAGAGGTCGATCCAGAGATCGCACTCCTGAGAATACAAAGAAGGCACTTGTTGTTGCACATTCTCACCATAACGCCCGAGTTCAGAGAAAAAGTATATCCAGAGGCCGTACTCCCGAGAGTCTACTGAGGGTACACCACCCTGTGGATGCTCGTCATCGAAAAAGTCCCTCTAAAGTTGGAGGTTCTGTTGTAAGAAACCGGTCCGCTCAGAAGAAGAAGGAGTCACCGGAGAAAGAAGCATCATCCCAACCTGAAGGTGTGGAGTATCTGATTAAAGAATTAAAGGAACTTCGGAAGCAGCTTGCCGAAGTACAGAAAATGAAAGATACTTCGGGAAAGAAGGCATCCCCTTTTTTCGCAGAGATTCTAAAAGAGAAAGCTGACCCACCAAGAAGTTGCCCCACATTGAAAGTTATGATGGGTCAGGGGATCGCTACGACCACAATCAGGCGTTCGACCGACTGATGGATTATTATGACTTTAGCGATGCTGCTAAGTGTCATACTTTTGTCACGACGCTCAGAAAGGATGCCAGGCAATGGATGGGGACTTTGCCCCCGGATTCAATTTCATCTTGGGCAGACATGTGCAGTAAGTTTCATGCTCGCTTTGGGAGAAACAAAAGGAGGGGAAAACCAACTGGTTCGTTGGCTCAGGCTCGACAGTATTCGAATGAGTCTTTGGGCCAATATGTGAAGCGGTTCCGTGAAGCAGTCGGCCAAGTGACAGACCTGAACGATCTACAAGCTGTGGGACTGTTTCAGAATGGGTTAGATTTGGTCAAATCAGAAAAGTTGGTAAAGAAATTAATGTTTCACCACCCGAAGAGTCTCGCTGAAGCCTTCGACAAAGCTGAAGGCTATATTGCGGTGGAGGAAGCCATGAACAGCCTCAAACGTCCTTCTTCAGACCGGCTTAAGGAGACAGATCGGGACAAAACCGATGGGGACCAGAAGAAGAATGAAGGGAATAAAGACCGACATGAAGGCGGTCAAGAGATACAACAATTAGAGATGGGGTGGAGGACGCTCATCGCTCCCCCGAGAGAGTAAATAGGACATACACAGCACTTAACACCGATAGGGCTATTATCTTGGATCAGATTAAGGATCAACCTATCTTCGAGCTACCTCGAGTAAACATTAAGCCCGGAAAATGGAATCCTCGTAAATATTGTGATTACCATCAAGCCTCGGGTCACGATACGAATGACTGTGCTAGTTTGAAAGATTTCATTGAAAGAAAGGTACAAGGTGGGGCTTTAGTTCAGTATGTGGCTGCCAGAACGAATCAACAGCAGGATAGAGGACTTGTTCCGCAGAACTCAACCGATTCAAAGAAGTTGCCGCTACCGGGACAGCCTACAAGGCATGTGATAGATGTCATCACTGGGGGTACTGCTGGCAAACTTGTTGGAAAGAAGTGCCAAAGTCACTTGGATTCGGTCATGTCAGTGGTGGGTACCTTCCCGAAGACTGATAGACCTTATCCGAGTACGGTAATCTCCTTTATCGATGAGGATTACCCTTCGAAAACCATCGAACCGCATGAGGGATCATTGGTATTGACTGCGCAAGTGGGTTCGGTGGATATGAAGCGAATGATGGTAGATAATGGGTCTTTTGTAGATATTCTGTATGCCCACGCTTATCAGAGGATGCATCTAGATGGGCGGAAGATGGAGATAGGGCAGGAGGCTCCTTTGTACGATTTTAGTAATGATCCGGTCAAGGTGGCTGGAACTGTTGAACTACCGGTCATCTTCGGAACGGCCCCTCAACAGGTAGAAATTATTTGCAAATTTTATGTTGTGCATGTAGATTTTGCTTATAATGCTATTTTTGGGGAGGCCTACTTTAATTGCTTTACAAGCTGTAACCTCAATCCCTCATTTCAAAATCAAATTTCCTACGGTTCATGGGGTCGATGAGGTGAAAGGAGATTTGGATCTGGCCAAAAGATGTTAAAGAAATGCTGTGATCACTTCGGGAGTGGGGGTATTAAAGCAAAAGCAGACTATGGCGATAGAGATTGAACCCTTCACTGAGAGCAGTTCCGAACCATTGGTCATGCCAGCTGAAGAAACAGAGGAGATAGAGCTCATCCCGGGCAAGGTGAACAAGATAGTGAAAATAGGTTCGGGTCTGCCGGAACCTCTCCGGACGAACCTCATGGAGCTCTTGAGATGCTATGTTGACATCTTCGCATGGGAACCTCAGGATATGCCGGGAGTAAGCAGGGATATTGCTGAGCATCGGTTGGAAGTGGACCTGTCAAAGAAACCAGGTCGACAGAAGAGGAGGATCTTTCCACCTGAACGTCAGCGGATCATCGATGAAGAGATTGCAAAACTGTTGGCAGCTGACTTCATCTTTGAGATCGACTACCCGCAGTGGATGGCAAATGTGGTGTTGGTCCAGAAGCAGAACGGTAAATGGCGAGTCTGCATCGACTATACCGATCTGAACAAAGCTTGTCCAAAGGATTTCTACCCGCTGCCCCACATCGATCAGCTCATTGATGCCACTTCGGGGTATGCTTTGTTGAGCTTCATGGATGCATTCTCTGGATATCATCAGATTTCCATGTGTAAAGAGGATATACCGAAGACGGCGTTCATTACGCATCATTCGGTATATGCCTATAAGAAAATGACTTTCGGCCTCATCAATGCCGGAGCCACATACCAGAGGATGATGAACTATGTCTTCAGATATCAGCTGGGCAAGAATGTGGAGGTGTACGTGGATGACATGATTGTCAAAAGCATGTTGGTGCATAAACATCTGGATGATTTAGAAGAATGCTTTCAGACAATTCATCATCACAACTTGAGATTGAACCCCACTAAGTGCACCTTCTGGTCTCAGAAATTTGCAAATTTCTGGGTTATCTTGTCAGTCAAAGAGGAATTGAAGCCAATCCAGAGAAGATTCAAGCAATCCTGAATATGAAGACTCCTCAGTCATTTAAAGATGTTCAACGTCTAACTGGAAGGATTGCAGCTTTAAGGAGGTTCATGTCCAAGTCGGCAGAAAGATGTTTGTCATTTTTTGATACGTTGAAAGGGCCGAAGAATAAAAAGAAGTTCCAATGGACTTCGGAGTGTGAGGACGCCTTTCAGAGCATCAAGTCCTACTTATCTTCGGCGCCTTTGTTGGTGAAGCCCGCTCCTACTGAGCCTCTATATTTGTACTTAGCAGCTAGTTCGTTGGCGGTAGGAGCAGTTTTAGTGCGTGAAGTTGGGGGTAAGCAGCACCCGATTTATTATGTAAGCCATGTCCTTCAGGATGCTGAAACAAGGTACCCAAACATTGAAAAGTTTGCTTTTGCTTTAATAACTACTAGTCGAAAGCTTAGGCAATACTTCCAGGGTAGATTGGTAATATTATACACAGATCGGCCTTTGAAGAAGATTATGGGCAAACCTGAGGTATCAGGGAGATTAGCTGCATGGACGATGGAGTTGTCCCAATTTTTCATTGAATATCATCCCCGAACCGCCATCAAAGGGCAAGCCTTGGCTAATTTTGTAGTTGAATGCTCGTTTTACTCAAGTCGATGAAGTTGTGGCGTAGAGTGAAGGATCCGACAGAGCGATTATGATTCTTCAAAGGAAGCGAGTTCGTGGACGCCAGATGCAGATGGGTCTTCTACTACGGACGTCGATGGGAGCAGGATTATTCGACGAGTCCGAGAGGATTCAAGGTGCAACAGCCATCGATTTCAGTTCAAAGCGATTTAACAACGGTACGAGTATGAAAGGTATCGCGGGGTTACGACTAGCGAAGAGTCTTGAAGTGCAGAGAATAGTCATCTTCAGTGATTCTCAGTTAGTCGTTAAGCAGCTCTCTGGGGAGTATGAAGCTCGAGGTCCAAGAATGATCAAGTATTTGGCAGAATTGAAAGAACGACTTCAGTATTTCCAATCCTACGTAAGTTTCAGGGAGTCGAGCGTAATAACAATTCCATTGCTGATGCACTCTCCAAATTAGCCACTACGGATGTTAACGTCTTTGATGGATCGGTTTACTTAGAAATTTTGCAACATCCTAGTGTTCATCATGAATCGGTAATGTGCATTGATCGAACCAACTGCTGGTTGACTCCATATCTGGAGTATCAGATGGCGTTTTACCTTCGGATAGGATGCTAGCCAAGAAAATTAAGTACACGAGTGCTAATTTTGTTCTGATTGATGGGGATCAGTTCCGAAGGGCTTTCTCGTCTCCACTACTGAAATGTTTGACTCCATCTGAAGCTGAATATGCTCTACGAGAGGTACATGAAGGCATCTGTGGCGACCATATGGCTGCTAAGTCATTAGCCTACAAAGTACTTCGTCAGGGGTACTACTGGCCTACCATCTTCAAGGAAGCGACTGAATACGTCAAGAAGTGCGAGAAGTGTCAACTCAACAGTCCGATACCACATCAGCCACCAGAAGAGCTATACTCGATCTTATCTCCTATACCCTTCGTTGTCTGGGGGATTGATATACTGGGTCCGCTACCGAAAGCAAAAGGTCAAGTCAGTTTTGTTATAGTTGCCATCGACTATATGACCAAATGGGTAGAAGCAAAGCCACTTAGGTTAATAACGGAACAGGAATGCTTGAAATTTTTGAAAGAATCAGTAGTATTTCGTTTTAGAATTCCTAAGATGGTAATATCGGACAATGGGCGCTACCAGGGATCGAAATTGAAGCATTTTTGATGAATCTGGGAGTCCAAACATGTAAAGACTTCAAAGTGGCTCATCCTCACCAAACGGACAAGTCAAGTGACCAATAGAACGCCATCGAGCGGGATTAAGCGCAAATTGGACGGAAGCCAAGGAAGATGGCCGTAAGAGTCGCCAACGTGTTATGGGCCTATCGGACTACTCCGAGGACTACAACAGGGGATTCACCTTTCAGACTGGCCTATGGTACTGATGCCTTAGTCCCAGTTGAAATTGGATCTCCAAGTCTTCGAGTTAGTCAATTCAAAGAGATCTACAATGAAGAAGGACTGAAAGCCAATCTCGATTTGCTTGACGAAGTCAGAGAAATAGCCCTGGTTAAACTAGCAGCCTATCAACGGAGGGTAGCCAAGCATTACAACAAGGGGGTAAAGCTTCGCAGATTTGAAGTGGGAGATTTTGTTCTCAGGGAAGTCGAAGCATCTACACCTCAGAATTTGGGAAAGCTGATGCCGAACTGGGAAGGACCGTATGAAGTCACTGAAGTGCCGAAGCCGGGGACTTATCGGTTGAAGGCATTGGACGGGTCAGCAATTAAAAATACTTGGCATGCCGGCAGGCTTAGGAAATACTTTCAGTAAATATAATGTCAATACATCGGAAGTCTGTAAATATTCACGTCATCATCAATAAAAGTCCCTTTTTTCTCAAACGAATCTCGCCTTCGCTTCTGCTTAGTTCAATGGTGTAAGGAGGTTCGGGTGGACTTGCTGACCATTCGATGGCAGCCTTAATGGTAGGTGGTCCTAATGGGTTTGTCAGGCCCTTCGTGGTAGGCAAACGCCATCCCAAAGACGTTGTCGACCTCGCGTGGTAGGCAATTATCGACATTTAGACCTTTGTCGCCCTTCGTGGTAGGCAAGCGTCGCCCTTCGTAGGACGTTGTCGCCTTTCGTGATAGGCAACTGTCGTTCTTTAGACTTTGTCAGGCCCTTCGTGGTAGGCAAGCGTCGTCCTTCAGACGTTGTCAGGCCCTTCGTGGTAGACAACTGTCATTCTTTAGACCTCGTCAGCCCTTCGTGGTAAGCAAATGTCATCTTGTGGTTTTGTTAGGCCTTTTGGGGTAAACAAATTTCTAATGAAGCAAACCCGTCTCACACTTCGGTAACGAATAAGTCTCCCTTTACTTTATTACCTAAATTTTTTTGAAGTGTTGAGTTCGAAGTGCCTCACTCTTTAACTTCATCTTATCTGTTCTATGACATGCCTAGTTGTTACTTAACAGTTCGAGTTGAGTCCATGAAAGAGTATGTACATTTTTCCAGTTGAATTAATATTGAAGTATTGACAGAAAGTAAATGCACCAAAGTCATAAGAACAAAGCCCATATTTCATTAATATATCGCCAATTACAAGGACAGAAATATGAAATTTTTTTACAAAAACCCTATAAGCTAAAAAAGAAAAATAGATATCCCTCTTGATCGCGGCTTCATCTTCGCATTTAATCGAGAATGGTAGGATCGATTTTTTACCGCGACAAGTTTTGCCTTGTCCTTTCTTTGACAATCATAATAACCATCAGAAAACATCTGAACTACCTTCTCATTCAGCTCGTTTGACTTTCGGTATTCGTCCCAGATTTATTCGCGAAGCTCTTCGGTCAAAGGAGGCCCCAAAGCCTGCAAAGCTTCCAACTTACCCTGAAGCTCAAGACGAATGTTCAAATTCTTCTCTTTGTCAACACGAGCTTCTTCCTAAAGATTATCAACTTGTATAGCCAGGCTTTGATTGGCTATACAGAGTTCTTCATTCTTGAGCCTTAGAGCATGATTCTGAGTGTCAAGTTCAACATTCAGACTCGTCATCTCCTGCTGACTGGCCTTCGTCTTCTTCAAATCAACTTTGCAGATCTTCAATTCCTCCATTCTTCGAGGTAAGTCCTTTTGAAGATTTTCATTATTGAAGAGAGCATCGCCGAGGTCAGTCCTTGCCTTATTCCAAGCTGACTTCAGAATTGTGTTTTCTCGACGAGCAGCATCTTCTTCGGCTTCAGTCTCTTGGTAGCGTGGAAGAAGACGCCCGAAGACAGCACTAGCCTGTGGATGTTTGCAGATAATTCGTTAATTTTCAAAGAAATGCATATAAATCCAAACGAACAGACAGACAAATATTTACCTTGGCGTGATAGCTCATGCCTTTTTTAATCAAATCCATGATTGAGCTATTGCCAAACCGGTGCTCATCGGTCTCTCTAACAAAAGAATTAAAGAGATGGAAGGGATAATTGGCATTGAAATGAGGCCATAAAGTCGGGGACCCCCTTGCATCATTCTCAAATTCATCGGCAGAAGGGATTGAGATGAAAGGCGTTCGTTCTTCATGGGAAGGGGATGGTGAAGGATCCATGTATATGTTCTCGGGGGATGGAGAACGAGCAGGAGTAGGTTCCCGGGTTGGCGAAGGGATAGATGACGGATGTGGTTGGTCTGCAATTGGTTCTTCGGGTGGTGTTGGTTGATCATCCGAGGGATGTTTTCTTTTCCGAGAGGGAATCGAACTCTCGGGATGTTCTTCTTCATCCCCTTCGGCAACCTGAATTTCCACTGGGCCAGTAGGAACCCGAAGCTCATCGGCCGACAGAGGAGTTATCTTGACTCGCCTTTTCTTGATACGAGGGCCTGCATCCGTTCATTTGCAGGCATATCGATCAAGCTGCAGGTCGAGATTGGCTGAGATTCTTGGGAGATACCTCTTGGCTTTCGAACAGCTCTCTTCTTCTTACGAAGTCAGAGAGTCTCTTCTATAGCCTCTGATTCTACAGGAAGATCTTCGGCATCTGGGGCTTCAGAGGCCGGAATCTCTTCCTTGGGAGTTTCAGTAGCAGGAGGGGGTGATGGGGCTTTGCTCGAAAGAAACTTTTCTAAATCCCTTCGATCCATCGATGAAGGTTTGATCAAAGATACTGCAACAGAAAAATACATCCCGTTAGACCTGTTTACAATAATAAAATTCAAAAATTTTAATTCGGTAAAAATTTGAGACTTACATTTGTGGTCGTATAACCAAGCTTGTTTGGTGAGAAGATTGTAACTCCACTCCTTCTTTGGGAAGTTATCCAGAAGTTCAATCATCTCCTTCACACGCTCTTCAGCTATATCCCCAAAGTCGGCAGATACTTTGTCCAATATTGTCCAGTCAGGGAGAGAGGCAATCTCATGTCCTTTAACGAAGAACCACTGCTCATGCCATCTTTTGTTACTGGAAGGAGTATTTATTAGAGAGCGTCGCTCGAAGTCCTCTCCGGCTTTTGAAGGAATCTTACCCAAAAGTTTGAATCCCTTCTCTCTAGACTTGCTAACGGTGTATATGGAGAAGAAAAAGTCGAGGGTGGGGGCGACGCCCACTTCATGACAGAAGGCGATAAACGCCAAGATGTGAAAATAAGAGTTCGGGACCAGTTGGGCGAACCCGACGCCAATGAACCCCAGGAGGGTGACCAAAAAAACGTGTAAGGGGAACCGAACCCTTTTTCTAAGAGTGTCAGAGGCATGGCGATCCAGCCGTCCGGACACTGGTACATCCTTTCTGTGGTGGTGGGACGGCGGAATTGATGGGTCGCCGGAACCTGGTACCGTTCGTATGCGTTCTGAACGTCCTTCTCAGTTAATGTTGAGGCAGTGTTGGCATGAGGGAACTGTGTTGCGGCTTTGGAAGAAGATGGAAGGGTTGGGAAGAGGCTTTTTTGGTGTGCTTTTACTCGACGTACCAGTGGGATTAGGGTTCGATCCCGAAGCGGCCTTGCTTGGGCTGGGTGTAGGAGGAACAGTGGTAAGAGGAATGGCTTGGATTGGGGTGACGTTAGCAGAACTGGAAGACGCCATTGTTGTTAGTTTGCAGAGAAAAGTAAGAAATTTGAGAGAGGAGGAAGTCTAAAGCTCGAAAAGACGTTTGAAGTTTGAAATGGCAGGTAAAGTTGTCAATTTGGGGAAAAATTATCTTTTATACTGACGGTTACACGTTATACGAGGGCGGCACATTTAATTAACAGTAATGATGGCGAATGTGAAAGGGTAGCGTTCGGTTTTGGGTTTAATATCTTAACCGGATTGGACTTCTCTCTTTTGGGCCCTATTTTATTTGAATTATTGAATGACATTCATCAGTTGGGCCTCGACAGGTTTCAAATTGGACCCCTTGTGATTTATTACAACTCATTATATCATGGGCCTTTATTAATTACAGTCTTCCATTAAACACCCTGTTTAATAAAAGACTGGGGGGCAATGTTGGGTCATGATCCTTTTCATTATTGGGCCGGACTTAATGGGCTCCTCCCTTGAATCATGTTACTTTTGTCCTGATTGGTCCAAATGATTTGGACCCAGTTATTTGATTATTCTATTGGGTCCTTTTGATTGGATCGGGTCATATGGGTCATCTCTATTATTGGGCTTAGTCATTGGAGTGGCCCATTACACAAATTGTTACTTAACTCTTTTATTGACCGATAATCATGATAAAAAAGATAGTTGACTGTTATGTCTGCCACCTTTCTGCATGGCATTAATGATGATGGGACTCAGATGACCGGTGGTGGCAAATAGTGGTAGCAGGTAAGGAAGTAGGCTACATACTTTCGGCTGAGATGACCGGGAGTGGGGGGAGGTGTCAGGAAATAGTGGGTGACGCGGTAAACCGGGTCTGGAGTACGTATGGGGCAAGGATCACACAAGAAAGGTAAGTAACAAAACATTACAACACACAATCATATTATTATTCTCTCTCAAGCACTAGACATTATTTTTCCTCCATTGTTAACCTTGTGATCGCCGATCATCGACTCTCACATGTGGAGTTATCCCCGAGTCGGCCAAGCCGTCAAGCTTTTGGTGTTGACTTATTGAACTGTGCAGGATATCGGACGCGTCTTGGTGATTGGGACGTGAGAAAAGATCTTGGCGTTAACAGAAATTAATTTTGGAAGTATGTCTTTATTTAATTTCAACTCAATTTCTTCATTCTTGATGCTATAATCTGCATATAGGAAATTAATTTTGGAAGTATGTCTTTATTTAATTTTCTTTTTCTGTTTCTATTTCTTCTTAATTAGTATTAATCATTCTATATATTAATTTCCTTTTTATATATATATATATGCAATCTTTATTTATTACTAGCTACTTCTGTATTTATTATTATAAGTATTAAGGTGCCAAAATTATATATGCTTCATATGCATGGTATGAGACAATTTTAATTAATTGATAAGACGTACGTAGTAGTACAATTAAGTATGTTTTGAGTTTAATTTCATAGTTTTAATTAATCTCACTTTTGTTTCATTTTATACTTTTAAAATTATTTAATTTTGAAATAATAAAATGTTCTAAAAGATAATTAAGCTCCTAATTTATTTTATACCACTCCGATCCCTTGGTATTTATTGTTTAATTTCTCTTTTACATGATCAGTACTTGAGATTAAAATTTGAAATAATAATACTAATATATATAAATGCTATTTTATGTGCATTAATTTAAATATAATTAAATCTTAAAGATATGAAATCCAATATCTTTGAATTAATTCTACGTACGTACCAGGATATGATGATTTTCTAAAAGTATACCGTACAAAATCAAATGTTGTTGTATATGCATGTTAATTATTAATTTGTTGATAGTTTTGTTTAATTCATAGCCCAATTAATTTGCAGGTACGTACAGTTTCTTAGTGGCCGTCGGTGGACATTAATGTTATTAGAAAAATCCTAAAGGTTGATCTTATTCAACCTTACAAAATAAATTATTTAACTGTTTTACTTCTCCATTCAAGAGCCAAACGGCATCAAACTGGTAATACAAATTGACGATGGATATGCCTTCTGCTCAATCAAGTGCCAAGTACGTACGTACGCAATCTCAAATTAATTCATTCATTAATTTTTTTTGGGTTTTAGTATAAGTGTACGTCTTGCATATATATATATATATATATATGCAGATTATAGCATCAAGAATGAAGAAATTTGATACTACAATTTAACCTCAATCAAATTGATTCTACTAGTAATTTGTTGCAGAAATGTACGATGAAAGAGTTCTGTTTTTCAACATATTAAAAAAAAATTAATTTCCTCCAATATGTTAAAATAATAGCATATAATTAAGAAATTGCATGCATAGCATAACATATACTATAGAGGTGAGAAAGTGATGCGAATTATAATTTGCATCTCAGAAAACTCATCCAATTTATAAATAGGGATGACACCAAATTTTCATTTCCCAACACTAAATGTAGATGGCATGATATGCTCATGCAACATATATACTCTGTCCATATTCAAAAGCTACTAATCTTATAATAATTAATATTTTCTTCATCTCACTAAATGAGTTTTATTGTGACTTTTTAAAGTTAGTTTTCAAAATTTAAAATTTTAAAAATATGAAAATTAATTTAATGTAGAAAATATAATCATAAATAGTACTCTCTATTCCACAAAATTTTAAAGATATATAAATATATATATTTACTCTTAAATATTGAGTGTGTAGTTTTTATATTGATGGTATGAATAAATATGATGAATTTAAGAATATGGTATAATTTTATAATATCAATTAAAATGTGCAATACTTTCTAGCAAATTAATAATATCTCTGTATTTAATTATAATATGCATCAAATAAATTTATAATTAGATATTAGTATTTCCTTACATATATATATATTGTTTTCTTCCAAAAGAAAAGTATTAAAATCAAAACTTTATGCATTGAAAACATTATTTGTTTAGAATTTCTTTCTATATATGGATATTTGTTTGGAAAATAATATATAATATTGCGAATGTTTACGTCGACTTTTTAATTGTTTATTACATTGATAAGTATTAATGATAAATTTTTTAGAGATGTATGTAATAAGTGAGGTCTTTCTATAATTCCTATCAATTTTATGTATTGATAAAATTCGTAATTATAATTCCACATAAATTTATCACAATACAGGACTCTATTTGTTTTTGTTTAAAAGATGTCCTATTAAAAATAGAAACTTGCCACCACAATATAAAATTTCTGAGTCCGCTATTGAGTTCACCAACCCCGTACGAAATGATTTATTATATTATTATATTATTAAATTATTAGGATATCTCAAAAGTAATATTTATTTTAATGTTGACAAATATAATTCTTGATCATAATGTCAAGACTGGGATATAGTCATCGAAAGAAGAATTCATTCAATTTAGTTTTAGTGTTTTTATTTCTTTTTAAGGGTAAAAGGCTTTACCCGAATTCGTAGTATCCTTTCCATAGGTTGCCTATACATTAAGTTGCATGTATATTATATTTATGTACATTATATTTATACGTTTTTATTTATTTTCACGTATATTATTTTTATTGCACTAAATATATTTACTTAACTTCATACCAAACGTAGTACTATAAATATATACTATTTTCGTCAAATAATAAACGTCATAATTTGACTTTTATGATCAATTTGATTATTTTTAAAATTAATAATTTTTTAAAAACTCAAGATGCACGCCTAGAGATTATGATCATAAAATAGTATGAAAAATATACTACTAATGTCAAACCCCAACTTTTTGAATAAAGATGAATTTTCTATAAATATTAATTTTGAATATTATGGAGTGAAATTGATATAATAGTTGTGGGTAATATTTATAAATTTTGCAAAAGACGCAAGTTGTTATATAATATTCGATTAATTAGGGAATATTCGTTTTAACAGGGAATATTAACAACGGCACAATTATTGGTGGACCCCATTAGCGGAATTATTGCCGGATTGAAAGCGACAAAAATACTTTATGAAAATAACGGCGGAAGTTTTACCGTTAATCTGTTGAAACACCCGGTGTTAAAAAATGCTGATAATCTGGCGTGGTTGCATAGTAGTACACGGTATTGATTATTGATGCTTACGTGATAAGTCACTCGGTTTTGTTGGTATTATTAATGTAATAATCTGAGAAAATCTTTTATATAAAGCAGTAATACTTTTTTATAAAGTTATTCTATAAATAGAATATATTATATTCTATTATGCATAGTGTTGCATAATGTCCGCATAGTGTTTTGCATAGTAAAAACTTTTTATATAAAAGCAGAATACTTTTATAAAGCTATATCATTTTATTAGACAATAATTAGAACATATTATATTTTATTATGCATAGTGTTTTGCATAAGTATGCGATAGTGTTTGCATAGTAAAATCTTTTATAAAGTTATTCGTTTTATTAGATTATAAATAGAATATATTATATTTTATTTAAAAGATTTTGCTTTAAATATGGACCGTCGGACTAAAGTAAATCAATCTGGACCGTTCATGGATTAGTTCTTATGCATTCCATTTTCCTATAAATAAGCTCATTCCTTCATTATTTTCTTACGAATTCACCTTTGAACTCTCAGAGAGAGAAACTATAGAGAGAGACTATAAAGAGATAGAAGAAAAGTATTCTACTACTTAACTACTTTTATATTCGGTTTTTTTTTTACGGTGAGGGGTTATTCTTTCTTATTCATGAAGAAAAGCGTTGTTATTCCATTTCTTATTATTACATTGGAATAACTTTTGTATCTGTGATCTACCCTATACTTGGTGACATTCTTCTATTATTACATTGGAACATCCATGCTCATGTGTTTTACAACAGGACTGGTTAAAATCTTTATTATTATTCCGTTGGAACATCCTCGCTCGTATGTTTTACAACAGGACTGGTTAAAATCTTTATTATTATTCCGTTGGAACATCCTGCTCAGTATGTTTTTACAGGGACTGGTTAAAATCTTATTATTATTATGTTTCTTATTATTATTATGTTGAAACATCACATTCGTGTGTTTTACATCGGACTGGTTCCGCTCTTTATTATTACATTGGAACATCACTGCCGGTGCAAATTTTGTCCGACACTGGTTCCGTTATTATTATTCTCATTGGAATAACTTTGTCATCAAATACCGCATGCATGGTGATTTCTTTTGTTATTCCATTCTTTATTATACTCGATTGGTTAAAGTTTTAACTTCTATACTCCATGAAATTAGTAGAATATCCTTGATATTTGCTCTTCATCCGATATCTTTTCATGGAAATATTCTTACGATCATTCTTGAATTTTACTCTAAAAAGCGGTATCATGTTGACGAATTTGGGACGTTAATAATTCCCGGATAAAATAATTCTTGAACTTGTTTTATTGAATTCTTATATCATTGTCATTATCCTCATGTTTATATTTTTTGTTGAAAGTCATCGTGTATTTTGTAGTGCATAGATGGACTTGGTATGATTATGACCTGAGGATTATTCGGTGTAATCATGGACCGTAATGTTACAAATGGTGTGGTAAAAGTTCTCATTGGCCGTGTAGTGCATTGATGGACGGTTGTTGGCATGATCATGACCATTAATGAATACACAAATATTCTTGCCCCGTAGTGCATGGATAATTGTGGTCGTGATACTAAAGAATATCCTTGGTAGTAAAAGAGGGGTGATTCGATGATGTGAATTATTTATTAAAATTTGAGTCCCAGCGATAATGATGATGAAAAACCTTTTAATCATAAAAGATAGTTGATTTTATTTTCTACTTGACTCTTTTAATGGATTGCTTGTTCATTGCTGCAGTTAAACTTGATGTCTATTATATTTTATCGGTTTAACATTGTTGGAGACTAATGATAATTTATTCTCGCATTATCTTAGTCATAATATTTCTTCTTGGGCTAGTTGAGCTCACCTTTCTTTCTTTCTTTGTTCTCTTGAGGAAATGAGAACATAGCGAGGACTAGTCGGGGAGCGGAGTGACGGTCGAGAGGATAGCATTAGTAGTCCTCACTATTCTATGAAATAGTGTGTTAATAATTGTAATGAGGACTCCTTTTGAGTTTGTATAATCTCTAGTATACAATAATTGTATTCAAACTCTGATTATGTTTTGTCGTATTGTACAGCATGTTATATTAGTAAGTTGTATTTGAATTTTGTACCATGTATCGACGACCCAAGATGGGTGATGTATACCTAATTTTGGGGGCGTCACGGTTAATATCAAAGCTTAGGGATATGATCCCGGCTAAGATGTGAGACTAGAACTAGGAGGGAGGCGGGAATTCCTTCGCTAGTATGACCTACTTAAATTTATTTTGTATTTAAAGTGGTTGGTCAGAGTTTAGAGATATTATGTTACATGTCATTAACCTTTGTTTTGTGGCAGTATCTAAAAATGACATCCGAAAATGTTGAGAATAGCAATGGAGCACAAGAGACCGTAGAGTCTTCACATATCAATAATCAGGAGAATGTGCATCAGGAAGGCGACAATCCTCATGCAAACAACAACACTGACCAAATGATGAATGATAGATTGTTTAGAGGCTTTATGCAATTCATGCAACAGCAGGCGAGAGCGGCTCCTGTCCAAAATGTAGGTGGAAACACTGGAAACTCTCGAGCGGTCATCGCTAAACAGTTCAAGGAGCTGGCACCACCGGAGTTTAAGGGAGAGCCAAAACCACTTATGGCGGAAGCATGGATAAAGCAGATCACCAAGATATTTGATGTCTTGTGATGCTCGAGGAGCAAAAGTTTCCCTTCACGCCTTTATGTTGCTCTGGAGAGGCAGATTCTTGGTGGGAATCGGTAAACGACTAACTCTCGATCAAGATGTCTTGAAGATGTCTTGGGAGAAGTTCAAAGAAACATTCAACGACAAATATTTTTCGAAAGTATTCGTCACATGAAGGAGGTGGAGTTTATCAAATTGGAGCAAAACAATATGGCCGTGTCATGATCTGAGGCAAAATTTGTGGAGTTATCCGGGTTTGCGTCCCCACTTGGTGGATAATGAAGAGAGAATGGCGCAAATGTTTTTAAGAGGTTTGAAGTCGGAATACGTCAACATCTTATTTCCCATATGTCGTGTTTGTATCGGATATTGTAAATAGGGCTCGATTGGTGGAAGCGCGATAACGAGTCAACGCAACAAAAAAGAGAAAATTGAAACAAAATGATAATACCGGTGTGAGAGCGATCATCGAAGCGGTGACAACAAGCGTGAAGGGAATCAACGGGCGAAATGGTAACCACTTGATGAGTGGTAATCGTACAAAACAATAAGAATGGACATTTCAAGAAGAGGAGATTCAACAATGATTGAAAAGCGCCAAAGATCAAATTTTGCGTTGTTAAGGAAGGAGAAAGACCACTTATCATATGCTTCAAATGAGTAGGGGAGGGACACATCAGTCCAAATTGCGCAATGCCGTCCAAAGCATGTTATAATTGTGGAAGAGAAGGTCACTTAGCCCGATTTTGTCGTTCACCAGAAGACAAATTCAGCTAGGATGTAGGCACCAAAGGTCATCCCGAGAAAAGTCAAAGCCGGTAGTCTGCAAGGAGAAAGCGTTTGTTGTGACCTCCCAGAAAGCAAGGAACCCGAATGAGGTCATCACGGGTAAGCTTATCATAAACTCTAGCGAAGTCTACACTTTATTTGATATCGGTTCTACCCATTCTTTTATTTCTCCTACTTGCGCTCAACGATTAAATTTAACTCCGGAGAAATTAGACTTTGACTTATCTGTGGAAACTCCGTTGGGAGAAACCTTCATTACATCCACGGTTTATAAGTTTTGTTTGGTTCAAGTTGGTACCCACACATTACCTGTCGATCTTATTGCATTAAAAATACTTGCATTTGATGTAATTCTAGGGATTGATTGGTTAACTACTCATCATGCAAAATTGATTATTTTCGTAAGGTTGTTAGCTTTCATATTCTAATCGACCTATTATGCGAATTCAAACAACCAAACCATTAAAATCAATCATCTTTGTCATCTCCGTACCATAAAGCTATTCGTTTATTGAAAAAGCGGATGTCAAGCTTTCTTAGCTCATATCACGAGATAATATTTCTATTGTTAATGAATTTCTGACGTATTCACTGAAGAACTTCGGCCTACCCCAGGCGTGAAATTGAATTTTGTATCGACCTTGAACCCCGATACAAAACCCATTTCTAAATCCCCATATCGAATGGCTCTATTGAACTTCGGAGTTAAAAACTCAAGCTGCAGGAATTGTTAGACATTGGCTTCATTAAATCCCTAGTACTTCTCCTCGGGGTGCTCATGTTCTATTCATGAAGAAGAAAGATGGGAGTATGCGACTTTGTATTGATTATCGGGAGTTGAATCATGTCACCATCAAAAATAGGTACCCATTGCCACGTATTGATGACTTGTTTGACCACTTGCAAGGAGCCAAATTCTTTTCAAAGATTGATCTTCGTTCCGGATATCACCAATTGAAGATTAGAACCGATGCATTCCAAAGATGGCTTTCAGAATTCGGTACGGGCATTATAAATTCCTAGTCATGTCCTTTGGATTGACTAATGCTCCTGCTGCCTTCATGGATATGATGAACCGAGTATTCAAGGAATATTTGGATCACTTTGTGGTCGTCTTTATTAATGACATCTCATATATTCCAAAACCCGTGAAGATCATGAAAGCAACACTTGAGGTCGATACTCTAAAAAGCTTCGTGAATATAAGCTTTATGCCATGTTGAAGAAATGCGAGTTACGGGCGAGGAAGTAGCATTCCTTGGGCACGTGGTATCAAGTCATGGGATATCTGTTGACTCAAAGAAAGATTGAAGCTATTCAAAACCGGGAGCAACCTAAATCGGTGGATGAAATCGTAGCTTTTAAAACTTAGTTGGTTATTATCGGAGATTCGTAGAAGGGTTTTCTCGAATCACTACTCCACTAACTCGGTGACTCGGAAAGATACAAAGTTCGGTTGGAGCGAGGAATGTAAGAAGAGTTTTCAAGAACACAAGAGGAGACTCATTTTAAGACTGTTACGACAATACCATCCGGTTCGGAGGATTTGTCATCTCTGATTATGCTTGAGCAAAGGGTTAGGATGTGTTCTCATGCAACATGGGAAAGTCATAGTTTATGCCTCACGACAACTCAAAGAATATGAGAGGAATTATCCTACTCATGATCTAGAGTTAGCATTTGTTATCTTCGCACTAAAGATTTGGAGGCATTACTTGTATGGGGAGAAAGTGGAGATCTTTACGGATCATAAAAGCCTCAAATATTTCTTCACTCAAAAGGAACTCAACATGCGACAACGACGTTGGCTTGGCTGTTGAAAGATTATGATCATACTATCCAATACCATCTGAAAAAGCGAGCGTGGTAGGCGGCGCATTGAGTAGAAGATCATATCTTGAGACGAGTGCAATATTGTCAATCCAAAGTCCCATTTTGTATGACTTGCAAAGGATGGAGATAGATATAAAAACTCCAGGGACCCACGTGATGATGGAAAATATACAAGTAGAACCGAATTTAATTGATAAAATTAAAGCTGCTCAAATTACAGATCCGGAGTTGATGCGTATGACGAAGAAAGTGCAAGAAGGTGCGACGGCGGAAGCAAGAATCGATGAAGAAGGAATACTTGAGTCAACTCCGGACTTTGTGTTCTAACGACCACGATTTAAAGTATAAAATCATGATGGAGGCACACACACACCGCAGATTTACAATCCATCACGGGAGTACCAAAATGTATCATGATCTTCACATATACATTTTGGTGGGGCAATATGAAGAGAGAGATAGCGTTGTTTATCTCAAGGTGTCTAACGTGTCAACGAGTCAAGGCGGAGCATCAAGTACCAAAAGGTCCATTGCAACCACTTAAAATTCCAGAATGGAAGTGGGAGCACATTACCATGGATTTTGTTACTGGTCTTCCCAAAGTTTCTCAAGGCATAGATGCGATTTGGGTCATTGTTGATAGATTGACCAAGTCTGTTCATTTCTTATCAATACGAGAAACTTATACACTTGAACGTCTTGCTCGTATATACATAAACGAGGTTGTAAGATTGCATGGTATGCGGTATCCATAGTTTACGATCGAGACCCAAGATTCACTTCGCGATTTTGGGTTAGTTTGCAAAAAGCTATGGGCACAGATTTTCTGATTTAGCTCTAAGATATCATCCTCGGCGATTGACAGACGGATCGGAGAGGACTATTCAAACGCTTGAAGATCTATTAAGACTTTGTGTCCTTGATTTCAAGGGAAGTTGGGACAGGTTCTTACCATTGGTGGATTTTTCCTACAACAACAGTTATCAAGCAAGTATTGGCATGGCTCCATTCGAAGCGTTTTATGGAAGAAAGTGTTGTTCTCCAGTATGCTGGGATGAGGTGGGTGAAGCAACGTTGTTGGGACCAGAGTTGGTACGTATGACTACGGAAAAGATTCAAACGATCCGGCAACGTATAAAAATCTCACAAGATCGACAAAAGAGTTATGCTGATCTTCATCGAAAGGACGTGGAATTCGATATAGGAGATCATGTGTTGTTACGTGTTGTTCCATGAAAAGGAGTTACGAGATTTGGAAAGAGAGGAAAGCTCAATCCTCGATTCATCGGCCCATTTTAATCCTTGATCGAGTAGGAGCTGTGGCTATAGACTCATTTCTACCGCCAAGTATGTCTCGTGTTCATAACGTTTTTCACATATCCATGTTACGTAAATATGTGGAAGACCGAACCACATTATTGAAATTTGGGCCGGACGAAATAGCGGAAGATTTGACGTATGAAGAGGTTCTGTTCAAATCTTGGATAAGAAGGAACATATTCTACGCACCAAGGTTATACCTCAAGTCAAAGTTTTGTGGAGAAACCACGATGTTGAGGAAATGACTTGGGAGTTAGAATCTGAAATGAAATCAAGGTATCCTTACCTCTTCGACATACCAGGTACGTACCCTAATTTCGAGGGCGAAATTTCATAAGAAGGGGAGATTGTAAAACCCCAACTTTTTGAATAAAGATGAATTTTCTATAAATATTAATTTTGAATATTATGGAGTGAAATTAATATAATAGTTGTGGGTAATATTTATAAATTTTGCAAAGTACGCAAGTTGTTATATAATATTCGATTGGTCGGGGAGTATTAGTACAACGGCACAATCATTGGTGGACCCCACAACGGAATTATTGTCGGATTAAGAAAATGACAAAAATACTTTATGAAAATAACGGCGAAAGTTTTATCGTTAACTATTGAAACACCCGGTGTTAAAAAGTATGCGATGTACTGTGGGTTGCGTAGTAGCACTACAGTATTGATTATTGATGCTTACGTGATAAGTCACTCGATTTTGTTGGTATTATTAATGTAATAATCGGAAAATCTTTTATATAAAAAATGAATACTTTTATAAAGTTATTCTATAAATAGAATATATTATATTCTATTATGCATAGTGTTGCATAGTGTCCGTGATAGTGTTTTGTATAATAAAAACTTTTTATATAAAAGCAGAATACTTTTATAAAGCTATCATTTTTATTAGACAATAATTAGAACATATTATATTTTATTATGCATAGTGTTTTGCATGAAGTACTGCGATAGTGTTTGCATAGTAAAATCTTTTATAAAGTTATTCGTTTTATTAGATTATAAATAGAATATATTATATTTTATTTAAAAGATTTTGCTTTAAATATGGACCGTCAGACTAAAGTAAATCAATCTGGATTGTTCATGGATTAGTTACTATGCATTCCATTTTCCTATAAATAGAAGCTCATTCCTTCATTATTTTCTTACGAATTCTTTGAACTCTAGATAGAGAAACTATAGAGAGAGACTATAGAGATAGAAGAAAAGTATCGCTACTTAACTACTTTTATATTCGGTTTCTTTTACTACGGTGAGGGTGTTATTCTTTCTTATTCATGAAGAAGAACTGTTGTTATTCCATTTCTTATTATTACATTGGAATAACTTTGATAATGATCTACCCTATACTTGGTGACATTCTTCTATTATTACATTGGAACATCTCGGGTTGTGTGTGTTTTACAGGACTGGTTAAAAATCTTTATTATTATTCCGTTGGAACATCTCATGCATGTATTTTACATCGGACTGGTTAAAATCTTTATTATTATTTCGTTGGAACATCACATGCTCGTGTGTTTTACAGGACTGGTTAAAATCTTATTATTATTACATTGGAACATCCACATGTGTGTTTTACATCGGACTGGTTCCGTCTTTATTATTCTGTTGGAACATCACTTGGATTGCAAATTTTGCACGACTTTGGTTCCGATTATTATTATTATGTTGGAATAACCTATCTGTCGCGAAATACCGCATGCATGGTGATTTCTTTTGTTATTCCATTCTTTATTATATTCAAGGTTGGTTAAAGTTTTGACTTCTATACTCCATGAAATTAGTAGAATATCCTTGATATTTGCGCTTCATCCGAGATCTTTTCATGGAAATATTCTTACGATCATTCTTGAATTTTACTCTATAAAAGCAAGATCATGTTGACAATTTGGACGTTAATAATTCACGGATAAAATAATTCTTGAACTTGTTTTATTGAATTCTTATATCATTGTCATCATCCTCATATTTATATTTTGTTGAAAGTCATCTCGTGGCCTGTAGTCCATAGATGGACTTGGTATGATTATGACCAGGATTATTCGGTGTAATCATGACCGTAATGTTACAAATGATGTGGTAAAAGTTCTCAATGGCCCGTAGTGCATTGATGGAATGATTGTTAGCATGATCATGACCATTAATGAATACACAAATATTCTTGGCCCGTAGTGCATGGATAATTGTGGTCATGATACTAAAGAATATCCTTGGTAGTAGTGCGTGGGTGATTCGATGATGTGGATTATTTATTGTCGAGTCCCGGCGATAATGATGATGAAAAACCTTTTAATCATAAAAGATAGTAGATTTTATTTTTACTTGACTCTTTTAATGGATTGCTTGTTCATTACCGCAGTTAAACTTGATGTCTATTATATTTTATCGGTTTAACATTGTTGGAGACTAATGATAATTTATTTCGCATTATCTTAGTCATAATATTTCTTCTTTGGGCTAGTTGAGCTCACCCTTTCTTTCCTTTATTCTCTTAAAATGAAAATGAGAACATAGCGAGGGACTAGTCGGGGAACGGAGTGGCGGTCCAGAGGATAGAATTAGTAGTCCTCACTATTCTATGAAATAGTGTGTTAATAATTGTAATGAGGACTCCTTTTGAGTTTGTATAATCTCTAGTATACAATAATTGTATTCAAACTCACAGTAATGTTTTGTCGTATTGTACACGACAGTTGTATTAGTAAGTTGTATTTGAATTTTGTACCATGTATCTGACGACCCAAGATGGGTGATGTATACCTAATTTTGGGGGCGTCACAACTAATATCAAGTTTCGTAATTTAAAAATTATTGTAAGACCCAACTTATTATAAATAAAATTGAATTTCCTCTAATTATTATTGTGAATAATAAGGTGTTAAATTGATATAATATTTTGGTTATGGGTGAAATGTGCAAATTTTGCAAAATAAGCAAGTGGTTATTAAATAATCTTTGTTGTTGGGAATATTCGTTTGGTCGTGGAATATTCTTGTTGTCGGGGAATATTAAATGCGATAGCCGCGATCATTTATGGGCCCCATAATGAGAATAGCAATCGGATAAAGAAAATCACAAGTTTGAGTTTTTTATAAATAACGACGTAGTTATTTACCGTTAACATTGTTGGAATACCCGATGGTTAAAAAATACGATGTCTGGCGTAGATATGCGAAGATTTTTGAATTATTGATTCTTACGTGAAGAAGACACTACTCAATAATTTTTACGATAATTATTGTTCAATATTTTATTTTATTGATTCAATAATTCTTTGCGTTGATATTTTATATTATTGTTGTTTTAATAATTGTCCTCCTTACAAGTATTTCTCATTATCGGATCAATAATTCATATTATTTGAATAATATTATTAGATAACATTATTGGCAATGTCTAGAAAGTTACATCGAGGAGAAATTCTTATTGAAAGCCCCTCTTTCCAGGAACTACCTAGTTGTCATAAATGTGATTACGTAATATTATTTGTGAATAATTAATTATTGATTCATATGATAAGGAAATATTTATTTTATGTGGATATAAATGTTGGATATATTTATTGTGGTTAAAAATGAAGGAGTTAATGTTGAGGTGTTTTATCAATATTTTTGTCCGGAATGGAGGTATTAAAAATTAAACCAAAGTGTGTTTTGAGATATATTGCGTGAGTTATAATTTTTAATCCGACCGTTGGATCATTGTGATTTTTGGATATGTTATACATATATAAGTTGAGTATATGTCCACAAATTTTGAACCGTTAAAAATGAACGTATGATTTGTTATAAATTTTAAGAGGTGACTGGTTCAGAAATTGTTGAAGTATCCGAATTTAGCATTTTGGTAGAAAATTCTAGAATTGGTGGGCCCCACTTTTGGTTGGTGAGAAATGTGCTGGAATTTTTATTCAAATGTAGTGGGTGGGAATAGTAGCAGGTAAAGCCATCAGGTTGCAGGTCAAGTTTGCTTCGGCGTGCTAACATTTTCCTATAAATAGAGGGCTAAGTTAGAATTGAAAATCACACCAGAAACATAAGCTTTCTCTCTTTCTCTCTCTATATTATCGAGCGTATTTTGTGAGTATTTAGATACTTTGTGAGTTTTTATTTTCAAATACAAGTTTCATCAAGACTATATCCAGAAATTGATAAGAAATGCGGTTATTTTGAGGTAAGTGATGTTATTTTCTTCATATATGATATTATTTCTTCAATATCATTATGCCGAAGTATTGATCTGAACTTTTTTTTATCAAATTTGGAACTTTTTGTGTCGGGGTTACTATTCACTTATACGGCACTATTCACGTATATGACACTATTCACCGAAAAATGAAATTTTCTTCTTTTTGTCCAAGATGTCTATTATGGTTACTATCTTTGATTGTATCCATGTTTTGATCTTTATTATTGAATTTTGCTTCAAAATTGGTTATTATGGAGTATTATTGATCTTGGATAAACTGTTATCTGAATCTCTACTATTTGTCCTTCCATCTCAATTGGATTCGCTTTTCTTTTAAAATATTTTTCATCATCCTGGGTCCTAAATGATGATATTACTAAATATCTTTGGCTTCGTAGTGCAAAGATAAATGATTAATTGATGAATATCTTTGGCCCGTAGTGCAAAGATGAACAGGTGTTGAGATGAACATGACCAACTGGTGATACAAATGAATATCTTTGGCTTGTAGTGCAAAGATGAATATTTGATTCAAGATGTATATTGATTGATGTTACAAGGATAAAATATTGATGATGGACTTTTAAATCTTAGAAGATAGTGGAATTATTTCTCTACTTGATTCTTCTAATGGATTCTTTGTTCATTTCATTGCGAGTTGTTGATCTAAAACTTGTTGTCTATTATATTTTATCGATTTTTTCCTGTTGAAGACTAATGATAATTTGTTGTATATTATCTTAGTCATAATATTCTTTCTTGGGCTAGTTGAGCTCACCCTTTTCCTTTTTGTTCCATTTTTCTTCTCGGGAGGTGAGAACATAGCGAGGATCTAATCGGGGTATGGAGTGATGGTTCTAGAAAGATGTTTTAGCAGATCCTCACTATTTACGTAAAATAGTGTTTGAATAATTGTAATGAGGACTTATTTGAGTGTGGATATTGTCTAGAAGACAATATTTGTATTTAAACTCACAGTATGTGTGTAATGTCGTATTTTTGTACGACAATTGTATTATTGAAGTTGTAGTTTGCTTTCTATACCATGTATTTGGTAACTCAGAATAGGTGTTGTATACCTATTTTGGGGGCGTCATGATTGGTATCAAAGCTTAGGGATATGGTCTCCGGAGGAGATCGGGGAATAGAACTAGGAGGGAGAGATGAGTAAATCCTTCGCTTAGTGTGTCCTATCTAAGCTTATTTGTTGGTCGGTCATAATATAGGGATATTATGTGATATGTTAATTTGTTTAATTAATCCTTGTTTTATGGCGATAATTAAGAATGGTCACGAGAAGCGTTAACAATGGAGTGTATGAGACTATGGAACAACCTTTAGTCACAAACCAGGGAGAACGCGTACTGACAGGGAAGGCAATATTCCTCCTGTAAAACAACACTACCGAGCAAGCGATGAATGATGGAATGTTTAGGAGCTTTTTGCGGTTCATGCAAAATCGCACGAGGAGACTCGTGTACAAAATCTTGGTGGAAGTGATAGCAACGCCTTCCTGGCCTATCATAGCCAAGCGATTCGAGGAGTTGGGACCACCGGAATTTATTGGAAAGCCGGATCCGATCAAGGCGGAAATATGGGTCAAGCAAATTACCAAGATATTCGATGTCTTGGGATGCACGGAGGAACAGAAGGTTCCATTTGGCACCTTTATGTTCGCGGTGAAAGCTGACTCTTGGTGGGAGTGCGTGAAGCGTACCGACCTCTTTGCACTCAACATGTCTTGGGAAGCGTTTGAAACTATTCAATGACAAGTATTTTCCTGAAAGTATTCGTCATAGAAAGGAGGTAGAGTTTATCGATTTGGAACAAAACAAGATGACGGTGTCCCAAAGACGAGGCAAAGTTATTTGAGTTATCCAGGTTTGCACCTCATTTGGTAGAGAATGAGAGCGAATGACAAGGATATTTCGAGAGGTCTAAAACTCGAGATTCACAATACCTTATCTCTCATAAATTTTTTACGTATTGGATGTTGTCAATGTGGCTCAATTATTAGAGCGAGATAGTGAGTATGTTCAAGCAGGGACCTCAACCGAGTCATCACCTGGGGTGAGGACAATGATCATCAGAGCGATGATAACCAATGAGGAGGGAAAAATACGAACAAAAGCGGTAACCACTCGGGTGGTCATCGTGGCCATGATAATAGGAGAGGTGAGTCAAGTGGAAATTTCAGAAAGAGGAGATTCAACAATGACGGGAAGACATCAACAGCAGCAGCAGTACCAACAACAAATTCTAGGGGAGGAGAACGACCGCCAGTTAGATGTTACAAATGCGGGAAAGAGGGACATATCAGCCCAAACTGTCCACAACAATTCAAGGTATGTTACAACTGTGGAAAGGAAGGCCACATAGCTCGGGATTGTTCTGTAGCAAAACCAAGTTCAACGGGGATGGTGACTCCAAGGGCTATCTCGGATAAGTCGAAATCAGCGGTTCCTAGAAGAGCGTTTGTCGTAATTGGCCAAAACGTGAGGAACCCGAACGAGGTGATCACGGGTAAGCTAATCTTGAATTCTTGTGAAGTTTATACCTTACTAGATACTAGTTCTACCCATTCATTTATCTCTCCTGTTTGTGCTCAACGTTTAAACTTGACTCCGGAGAAATTAGACTTTGATTTATCAGTGGAGACTCCGTTAGGAGAAACTTTTGTTACGTCCACTGTTTATAAATCTTGCTTAATCCAAGTTGGCACCATCACATTACCTGTGGATCTTATCTCTTTAAAGATACTTGCTTTTGATGTTATTTTAGGAATTGATTGGTTAACTACTCATCATGCCAAAATTGATTGTTTTCGTAAGGTTGTTAGTTTTCATATTCCTAACCAACCTGTCATACTAATTCGAACAACTAAACCACTAAAATCAATCAACCATTGTCATATCAAACCATAAAGCTATTCGTTTATTAAAAGCGGATGTCAAGCTTTCTTAGCCCATGTTATGGATTTGAACAAAGACAAGTCGATTTGAATCATATTTACATTGTTAGAGAATTTCACGATGTATTTCTGAAGAACTTCCGCCTACCCCTTAAGCGTGATGTTAAATTCTTTATTGACCTTTGAAAGCGGTACAAAACCCATTTCTAAAACCCCATATCGAATGGCTCTATTGAACTTCGGGAGTTAAAAGTCCAACTATGAGGAATTGTTAGACATAGATTTCATTCGATCCCAGTACATCTCCTTGGGGTGCTCTGTTTTATTAAGTAAAGAAGAAAGGCGGGAGTATGTGACTTTGTATTGATTCTGAGAATTAAATCATGTCACCATCAAGAATAGGTATCCATTACCTCGCATTGATGACCCATTCGACCGCCATAAGGAGCACAATTCTTTTCAAAGATCGACCTTCGTTCGGATATCATCATTTGAAGATTAAAAGCGAGGATATTCCAAAGGCGCCTTGTAATTTCCAGACGGGCATTATGAATTCTTAGTCATGTCTTTTCGATTGACTAATGCTCCTGCTACTTTCATAGTTATGATGAACCGAGTATTCAAGGAATATTTAGATCAGTTCGTTGTTGTCTTTATTGATGACATCCTCATCTATTCTAAAAGCCGTGAAGATCATGAGCACCATTTGAAGCTGATACTTGAAAGGCTTCGTGAAAACAAACTTTATGCCAAGCTGAAGAAATGCGAGTTCTGGCTTGAGGAAGTAGCATTCCTTGGGCACGTGTTGTCAAAACGTGGAGTATCTGTTGACCCGACGAAGATTGAAGCAGTACAAAGTTGGGAGCAACCGAAGTCGGTGATCAATCTACGTGACTTTCTCGGGCTTTATTGGTTATTATCGGAGATTCGTGGAAGGATTTTCTCGAATCGCTACTCCGTTAACTCAGCTGACTCGGAAAGATACAAAATTCGTATGGAGCAAGGAATGCGAGACGAGTTTCTAAGAGCTCAAGAGGAGACTCATTTCGGCACTTGTTCTAGCAATACCATCTGGTTCGGATGGATTTGTTATATCTGACGATGCTTGAGTGCAAAGGGTTAGGATGTGTTCTTATGCAACATGGGAAAGTCATAGCCTATGCCTCACGACAACTCAAAGAATATGAGAGGAATTATCCTACTCATGATCTAGAGTTAGCGTGATCGTGCTGCGTTGAAAATCTGAGACACACTACTGTATGGGGAGAAAGTGGAGATCTATCTGGACCATAAAAGCCTTAAATATTTCTTCACCCAAAAAGAACTCAACATGCGGCAACGACATTGGCTTGAACTATTGAAAGATTACGATCACACTATTCAATATCATCCCGAAAAGCGAACGTAGTAGTCGACGCATTGAGAGTAGAAGATCATATCTGATCTGAGTGCGATATTGTCAATGCAAAGGCCCATTCTCGTATGACTTGCAAAAGGATGGAGGTAGAATTAAAGACTCCAGGGACCCACATGATGATTGCGAATATACGAGTAGAACTGAATTTAATCGATAAAGTTAAAGCTGCTGAAGCTACGTACCTGGGGCTGATACGTATGAAGAAGAAAGTGCAAGAAGGAGCTATTCCAGAAGCGAGAATTGATGAAGAAGGAATACTTAGATTCAACTCCAGACTTTGTGTTCCTAACGACTCTCATTTGAAGCATAGAATCATGATGGAGGCACACAACACACCGTTTGCAATCCATCCTGGGGGTACCAAAATGTTTCATGATATTCGACACACATTTTGGTGGAATAATATGAAGAGAGAGATCGCGGAGTTTATCTCGGGGTGTTTAACCTGTCAACGTGTAAAGGCGGAGCATCAAGTGCCAAAGGGTCCATTGTAACCACTTGAGATTCCGGAATGGAAGTGGGAACACATTACCATGGATTTCATTACGGGTCTTCCCAAGGTTTCTCAAGGCATAGATGCGATTTGGGTTATTGTTGATAAATTAACCAAGTTTGTCCATTTCTTACCTATACGGGAGACTTATTCCCTTGAACGTCTTACTAGTATGTACGTGAATGAGATTATGAGATTGCATGGCATGCCAGTATCCATAGTTTCCGATCGTGACCCAAGATTCACATCACGATTTTGGGTTAGCTTGCAGAAAGCTATGGGCATGATTTCTGATTCGATTTTAAGATACCACCATCCTCAAAGCGGACGGACAATCGAGAGGACTATTCAAACCCTTGAAGATCTATTAAGACTTTGTGTCGTAGATTTTAAAGGAAGTTGGGATAAGTACTTGCCACTGGTGGAATTCTCCTACAACAACAGTTATCAGGCAAGTATAGGTGTGGCTCCATTTGAAGCATTATATGGACGAAAGTGTCGCTCTCCAATATGTTGGGACGAGGTGGGAGAAGCAACGTTGTTGGGACCAGAATTAGTACGCATGACTACAGAAAAGATCCAAATGATTCGACAACGTATACAAACGGCACAAGATCGACAAAAGAGTTATGCGGATCTTCATCGAAAAGACGTGGAATTTAATATTGGGGATCATGTATTGTTACGTGTTGCACCATGGAAGGGAGTTACAAGATTTGGAAAGAGAGGAAAACTCAATCCACGATTTGTTGGTCCATTTGAGATTCTTGACCGAATAGGAAATGTGGCCTAGACTCGCATTACCTCCAAGTATGTCTCGTGTTCATAATGTTTTTCACATATCTATGCTTCGTGAATATGTGAAAGACCCGAACCATATTATTTCTTTAGAACCAGACGAGATAGCCGAAGATTTAACGTACGAAGAAGTACCTGTTAAGATCTTGGATAGGAAAGAGCATGTCCTACACACGAAGGTTATACCACAAGTTAAGGTTTTGTGGAGAAACCATGCTATTGAAGAAATGACCTGGGAGTTAGAATCAGAAATGAAAGCGAGGTATCCTCACCTTTTCGAAACACCAGGTATGTACGTCTATTTCGAGGACGAAATTTCATAAGGAGGGGAGGTTGTAAGACCCCAACTTATTATAAATAAAATTGAATTTCCTCTAATTATTATTGTGAATAATAAGGTGTTAAATTGATATAATATTTTGGTTATGGGTGAAATGTGCAAATTTTGCAAAATAAGCAAGTGGTTATTAAATTATCATTGTTGTCGGGGAATATTCATTTGGTCGTAGAATATTCTTGTTGTCGGGGAATATTTGTACGACGGCGTAGTCATTTGTGAGCCCCATAACAGAATAACTGTCGGATGAAGAAAACGACAAGTTTGAGTTTTTATAAATAACGGCGTAGTTATTCAATTAACCTTTGTTGGAATACCCGGTGGTTAAAATACTGATGTACGTGGATGCGGTATTTTTGAATTATTGATTCTTACGTAAGAAGACATTACTCAATAATTTTTACAGTAATTACTGTTTAATATTTTATTTTATTGATTCAATAATTGCTACGTTGATATTTTATATTATTGTTGTTTCAATAATTGTCATCGACTGCGATATTTCCCATTATCATATCAATAATTCATATTATTTGAATAATATTATTAGATAGCATTATTGGCAATGTCTAGAAAGTTACATCGAGGAGAGGTTTGGTCATCTAATTGCTTGCGCTTGATGAGGAGAAATTCTTATTGAAAGCCCCTCTTTCCGAGAGAGCAGATGCAGTTGTCATAAATGTGATTACGTAATATTATTTGTGAATAATTAATTATTGATTCATATGATAAGGAAATATTTATTTTATGTGGATATAAATGTTGGATATATTTATTGTGGTTAAAAGCTGAAGGAGTTAATGTTGAGGTGTTTTATCGGTATTTTTGTTGGAATGGAGGTATTAAAAATTAAACCCGGTGTTTTTTGAGATATATTGCGTGAGTTATAATTTTTAATCAAATAGTTGGATCGTTGTGATTTTTGGATATGTTATACATATATAAGTTGAGTATATGTCCACAAATTTTGAACAGATTAAAAATGAGCGTATGATTTGTTATGAATTTTAAGAGGTATTTGGTTGTAAATTGTTGAAGTATCCGAATTTAGCATTTTGGTAGAAAATTCTAGAATTGGTGGGCCCCACTTTTGGTTGGTGAGAAATGTGCTAGAATTTTTATTCAAATGTGGTGGGTGGGAATAGTAGTAGGTAAAGCCATCAAAGTTTGCAGGTCAAGTCTGCTTCGTCGTTAACATTTTCCTATAAATAGAGGGCTAAGTTAGAATTAAAAATCACACCAGAAACATAAGCTTTCTCTCTTTCTCTCTCTATATTATTGAGCGTATTTTGTGAGTATTTAGATACTTTGTGAGTTTCTATTTTTTAGTACAAGTTTCTGTTAGCTTTATATCCGAAATTGACAAGGAAATGCGGTTATTTTAAGGTGAGGATGTTATTTTCTTCATATATGATATTATTTTTCAATATCATTATGCCAAGTATTGATCCGAACTTTTATCAAATTTAGAACTTTTGTGTGGGATTACTATTCACGATATCTGCTTTATTCACGAATCTGACACTATTCAATAGAAAAATGAAATTTTCTTCTTTTTATCCAAGATGTCTATTATGTTTACTAACTTTGATTGTATCCATGTTTTGATCTTTATTCTTGAATTTTGCTTCAAAATTGGTTATTATGGAGTATTATTGATCTTGGATAAACTGTTATACTGAATCCCTACTATTTGTCCTTACATCTCAATTGGATTCGTTTTCTTTAAAATATTTTCATCATCCTCGGTCCTAAATGATGATATTAATAAATATCTTTGGCTGTAGTGCAAAGATAAATGATTAATCGATGAATATCTTTGGCGTCAGTAGTGCAAAGATGAGCAGTGTTGAGATGAACATGACCAATTGGTGATACAAATGAATATCTTTGGCACTGTAGTGCAAAGATGAATATTTGATTCAAGATGTATATTGATTGATGTTACAAGGATAAAATATTGATGATGGACTTTTAAATCTTAGAAGATAGTGGAATTCTTTCTATACTTGACTCTTACAATGGATTCTTTATTTCCATTGCAGTAGTTGTTGATCTAAAACTTGTTGTCTATTATATTTTATCGATTTTTTCTGTTGAAGACTAATGATAATTTGTTGTATATTATCTTAGTCATAATATTCTTTTCTTGGGCTAGTTGAGCTCACCCTTTTCCTTTTGTTTCATTTTTCTTCTCAGGAGGTGAGAACATAGCAGGATCTAGTCAGGGTATGGAGTGATGGTTCTAGAAAGATGTTTTAGCAGTCCTCACTATTTTTGTAAAATAGTGTTTGAATAATTTTAATGAGGACTTATTTGAGTGTGGATATTGTCTAAAAGACAATATTTGTATTTAAACTCACAGTATGTGTTGTCGTATTTTGCACGACAATTGTATTATTGAAGTTGTAGTTTGCTTTCTGTACCATCTACAAATATTTTTTAGTTATTTATTTTAAAAATGATCAATTCACTAAAGTCGAATTAGGACGTTTATTATGTGACGCCCCCAAAATAAGTCTACACAACCTATTCTGAGTCACCAAATATATGGTACAGAATCTAAATACAAACTTCATTTATATAATTGTTGTGCAAAATACGACAACACATAAGCTAAGAGTTTCAATACAAATATTGTCTTGTAGACAATATCCAAACTCAAATAAAGTCCTCATTACAATTATTGTTACACTATTTTACAAAATAGTGAGGACTACTATACTAACCATATTGGACCATTACTCCACTACCCGACTAGTCTCAGCTACATTCTCTCCTCTTGAGAAGAACAATGGAACCTGCAAAAGAAAAAGGGTGTGCTCAACTAATCCAGTAAAGAATATTATGACTAAAATAATGTAGAACAAATTATCCTTAGTCCTCAAAAGGGAAAAATCTGATAGAATACAGAAGACAACAAGTTTTAGATCAAGAACTGCAGCGGGAATAACAATCCATTATAGGAGTCAAGTAGAACATGATGTCTACTATCTTTTACGATTTAAAAGTCCATTATCAATATTTTATCCCTGTAACACAAATCAATAATTATTTCCAATCAACGAATTATCTATGCACTACGGGCCAATTAAAGATAATCGCTTGTATCACCAGTGGTCATGATCATGCCAAACATCTGTCCATCTATGCACTACGGGCCAAAGATGACTTTGACCACAACCTTTATCTCTCACATCAAATGTCATGATTATAGCAATACATAATTTGTCAGGAATAAGCATGTGAATGCTATTGCTATTTATATATGATTTGATTATGATATATATGTATATGAATGAATAATATGCAAGTATGCTTGCATTAAGAAAAGCTGTAAAGTCCTCTAATAGATAATAGAAACATGTGTACAAGGACTTAGAATGAATTGATCAAATATGTTAAGTTGATCATACATAAGAAAGATAGCTTTGTAAAGTCCTTAAAAAGAAATGATGTACAAGGACTATAAATATAGAAAGATCAAGCTTGTTAGGTTGATCTTATGATGTAATAGATAGGCTAGTCTGATCGTCGAGCCTTTTGCACTGAAGTCGTGATACGCCGGGTGAGTTAAGGTTAACTCGGGAGCTATCAAGGCAGAAAAGGAGTATGCAAGATAGTAGATCTCGGAGTTCGTAGACTGCCAGGGGAAACGAAGAAGGATCATAGTGTATCGAGAAGAGCTTCCTCGGGATCGTAGCGTGCTGAGGAAGTCATGTTCAGAATCGTAGAAACAGCCTGCCTATGAGCCGAACGATCATCTGCCGAAGCCAAGTCCGAAACGTAGACTACACTCGGAGTCGTAGAGTCTAGTGATGCCGAAGCCAAGTCAATGATCGTAGACTACACTCTGAGTTCGTAGAGTTCATTAAGTGAAGGCAGAGATCGTAGTCGGGCAAGATCAGATGAAGACAACAAGCACAAGGCAGAAATCGTAGAGTGTCAAGATCTGATCTCAGGATCGTAGTGTCTGCACAGCCAAAGCTGAATCGTAGAGTGCAGAACTACGACTCCAACAAAAGTGCTCATAATTGCTAAGTCAGAATCATAGAGTAAATACGGTTCTCAAAGAATGAGCACTACCAGAATATCCAAAGGTACGAAACCTCTGGTTGGCACTGCAAAGATGCAATCCACAAAAAGGGAGAGAGCACTCAAAGAATGGCATGAAAGCTAATGAAGATCTCGGACAAACCTAATCGGAATTAAGATTGAGGTGTAAGGCCATTGGTGATGAAGTCTTCCAACGAGAGAACGAAAAGAAGACTTGAAGGCGACTAAGGAAAGTCGACTTATCGATAGCTATCAAGTGTAAAGAATACAACGATCTTGGAAGCAACCAAGAGATCTTAGTGTTTGCCAAACAAAGAAGGAGGCGATGGAAGGTGAAGCAGAGATCTTGGTCGACTACAAGAGCAAGGCTAAAGTGATTAAGTGCGAGAGGTCATTTCATTGATGATAAGTGGCGGAAGATCACCAGGAGAAAGCAAGTTGGGGGACGAGCCACAAATCTGAAGTGTCTTGATATTGAGAAGGGACGGAGCAAGGAATTAGGCCATCGATATCGAGAGCGATCGAAGCAAATAGAAGTATTGAAGCCTTTGCACAATACAAGGAAAAGGTGTTCTACATTGAAGATCCAATCAACAGTCTTGAGGATCGTAGTGTTAACTCTACTAGTCGGCGAGCAATAATTAACAAGACACTACGATCGAGGTCCTTGAAGACATGCATCGAATCGTAGAGTTGAATACGAAGGCTGAAGCATTTAGCAGCGGTTCAATCGAAGGGTAACATTCGGACAAGTGCTTATTGAGAGCATCGATGCAAAAGGACAACCTCTGATCAAGAAATCAGAAGAGGTAATAAAGTCTTCAACCTGCCCAAGATAGTAAAGTGATACATCTGACAGGGTAGGTGAAACAGTAGACTTCAGCGTCAGAAAAAGTATGACAAGTCACATCAAGAAGTCTACATCAAGCAACTTGAGATCTGTGAAGATATTTGAATAACTTCCAACGGCTACTTTCCAACGGAAGGATTGGGAAGATGTATAAATGTAGAAGAGCTTCAAAGATCAAAGGTTGCTGGTGTTGTGTATTCTTGGAGAAAAGGTGGACTGATCCAACCGAGTAATAGTGAGTCCGAAGGCTCACTCTACGATCCAGCAAGAACACTCAGAAGTCAGATCAAGAAAGAAGTAGAAGTGTGAGTTCTACTATGTAGAAGTGAGAGTTCTAATACATGAAGAGTGTTCTGAACTGCCGAGAGAAAGAAGAGCATAATGTCACCTGGATGTCCATCATGGGAAGACTCTAAGTACAATAGAGAAGAGCTTACGGTCACCTTAGCAAGTCCATCATGGGAAGGCATCGAGTAGCAAGAAGGGAGATCACAAAAGTCATCTTGTTGTCAAGCATGAGAAAGCTTCTAAGTATCTTACAGAAGAGCTTATAGTCATCTAGAAGCCTCTCGTATCACGACCATCAAGTATCAAGGAGAATGATCTTCAAGGCGGTTCATCGAGGATCATTCAGGAGTAGTTGAGCAACCTAAAAATTTGAGCATCATGCAACACTCAACTGCTCCTCAAGGATGATCAAGCCAAGATGCTAAGGAGAAGATGTTGAGCATGAAGACATCTTAGTAGCTCAAAGACCGACTCTCAACAACAACAATAAACAAATAACTCAACGAAGCCGAGGGCACGAGGGTCCTTGTGGGAGGGACTAAACAAAGCGAGGGCCAAAGGGACCTTGTCCAGATGGACTAAGCGAAGTTCCAAACTCTTTGGACTTGAAGAGTTCTAGGGAACTAGAAGAGTCCCAAGGTCTTGGCCTTGAAAGAGTTCTTAGTGCCCTGAAGTTTCCAAAGTCTGCATTGGCCTTGAAGGAATCGTAGAGATTCAGGGTGCTGCCCTTCCTTAGTGGAAATCCTGTTAGTTGAAAGCAGAAGAGTGGATTAGGAGCTTGAGTCTTTGAACCACTTAAAACCTCTTGTGTCTTTTACATTATGTCATTTACATTATGTCTATAAGCTGCTTTATAAGCTACTTTATGTATGTTTTAGCGCTTACAACTAAACTAACCTTGACGAATAATGTATGTATGATTATGAATATATCAATGAAGGGGAATCTTTTACTTATTCGCTGTGCTTGAAAAGATTCTTATGTTTGTCATATACTCTAATATGAACAATACATCATAAACCAGAAAAGTATTTGAAAGAAAAAGGATCTATTCAACCTCCCCCCCTTCTAGATCTATTGTGCCCTCTGGGAACTAACAATTGGTATCAGAGCAGGTTCTCATGCTATATTCAAAAGCTAATCGCTTTGAGTCTGATCCCAGGCACTAACATTGTTCTAAACTTAGTTTAGTAGTAAGTAACTTGTTATATGCAGAAGAGCTCACATGTTGGAAATATTGTGTATAGGTAAAAATGTGTATACACCTGAAGCTGCTCAGATTGGTCCATATCCTCGATTGTTATATCAACAAGACCAATCCTAGCCTGCAGTCAATCTTGTAGTCTGAAGACCAGATGAGAAAAAGAGAGCAAGAGACATCAGTGACAAAGAGTAAAGCATTCATCAGTCTGAAAGATGAAGAGGTCACGTGTACAAAGAAATGCTGATCAAGAGGAGAGAGAAGATCTTCTCAAACCTATGAGTGACCAACCATCAACAGGGTGCTATCTTTGTAAACTCAAAGATGTCAAAGATCTTAAGGCTACGATTCTCTTGATCTATATCTTCAAGACCACTCTTGATTGATGATTAAAAGGTGAGCAAGAGCAATAATTTGTCGAGGAGAAAAAAGTAAAGCTATGCACATCAATACCCAACCTCAGTATATCTTGATAAATGACTATTTAAATTCTTGTGGTAAAAAGGTACGGTTCCTCACTATTATAAATGTACATCATTATTGCATCTTCTTATGAACTATAACATTATTCTGTCAAGGAGTCATAATCTACCTAAAAAGGTGAAGAGAGAAAGTGACATGAGGATAGAAACTCAAATGACTACAAACTTTCTCTCCATCCAAGTTTTAGGTTGAAGATGATATCTTGAAGGAAGTTCGACATGGGTCATAAGAGCATCACGAGAACCTAATGAGCGTTATGTGAAGTAATCTTTCTTTGATGGGTTAGTATGTATGTACAAGCCTATGTTCTAAGTGTTTGACAACACGAGCATGATCGATTCTGCAAGAGGAGGATTGGCGACTTGTGAGAAATTGATCACCTCGATGAATCAACTAGATACTCCTAAAATCGTAGAAAGTGATTCTCACTCTGTGAACACTTAAACATTGTGAACATAACTTCGATGAATGATGAAACCATCATAGATAGAGAGTGTGTTATTAATTCCATATTCCACACACACTCATCGACATGCATCTCAAAATATATTATCATAAGATAGTTGTATGTATGGATATATACATTGATGATAAATATGATGATTATCCAAATAAGAGAGAGCAGGGGTTTAGAAAACTAACCTAGCAGGACCCATTTAACTATGGGTACCAAAAATAGAAATATATTTAAACTGCGGTATTTGGTGGTTCGACCACACTAAGGAATGATGAAGCGAAGACTTGATCGAGAAGATACTGATGTGAGAAGGCTAAGAATACATTTAGAAATGAATCGATAAAGTTCTATAAGACCAAGTCATCTTGAAGACCCTACGAGCTAACAGGAATGGAGCTCACATGTTTTGCACATCTGTATATGGGAGCATGCCATGAAAGCGAGAAGATAAAGAGGATTATGTGCCCATATCAAGAAAGACATGCTTTATGGAAAGGATCCTCGAGGGAAGCTCTGTGAAGAAGATCATTGAGCTTAAGACAAAAGGAGTTCTTTCTGAGCGAACTTTCTCAAAACAAAGGACTATCAAAGAAGACTACGTTCAGTAGTGATGTCAAATGATCGTAGAGTGATCGATCACGAAAATACTCATCTCTACGATACAAGGAAAACTAAGCAGCGATGATTATTCCGGTCGGAAGGAGAAATGTTGGGTGGCCTTCAAATAAACATGAAGAAGGAATCACATCTATCTGAGGAGATAACATCAACAATGGGGGAGCAGTGATCTGTAAAGGAAAAACAACATTGTTAAACCTGGAAGAGATATACCAGCTGCAGAGTCTCAAAACTTTGTGGTTGATGAACCAAATGAAGATCCATAGTCATTAGGAACGTCTCAAAATGTACTCATCGATAACCCTTGACCACCCAATCCATAATCGTGAAGTGCCTACGATCAAACATATGATCGTAGTGTAAAAAGCAAGAGGACACCACGATTTGATGAATCTGATTGTCTAAAATTTGGTAGAAGACCTCCCCACGAGAAAAAGGTCTAATGAGATGTTTTTTTTTGCAAATCAGTGTCATAGCACTTCATCTGGAAAGCGCCTTAGGGACAAACTGACCCTTAGCTCTCACTAAGAGGTTGACCCTTCCTGAGCTACCTTATCCCAGAAGGAATACTTGATCTAGTTCATCTCAGAAGAATCAAGTCAGTCAACGATCGTAGAGTTGAGTTTGAAAAGGACTAAACGATCGTAGTGCAACTGCAGCGATCGTAGAAGATAACTCAATGATCGTAGTTCTACCAAAGGGTACTCCAATTCATAAGGAGCATGAAGAATGAGACATCTGCTAAGCCATTCAAGTTAAGGAGATAAGTTCGAATACATCAGTGATTGAGCTATGCTGCATCGAAGTAAGGAGGAAAGACGAAGCCATCCACTGCAACATCTCTCAGAAATTGATCGTTGAGTCAACAAATGAAATCGTAGAGTCTATATCTATCTCATCATGTTACTCTACGAATCAAAAGGTCAACGGTCAAAGACATAAATTAAACGTCCACTCCTATAACAACTGAAAAGTTGTGGGAATTCTGACTCATTCTTGGAGCAACGTGCAACCAATGGACATTGACACATCTTTGAGTATACAAAGTTAGAAGGAGCGCCTTAAAGACAAGTTCAAATCTGCGAGATAGTTACAAAAAGATATGAACCTTTCTCCTCCCTTTTTCAAAACCCTAGAAAGCTTTTCAAGAGCAAAATCAGTTAACCTTCTAGAGTCTTACCAAATCTCAGTCAGTCATCTCATATAATCTCTCTAAATCAAACACCCACAGTCTTGAACGATTCTAATGGAGGCTGCAAGTTATCACCAAACATTGACTTGGAACCAAATCGTTTGTAAAAATCGAGAAGAAGTTCGAGGGACATCCTTAGACTCGTAAAGGAAAGTTGGGTTTTCGAGAATGTCTCGGCGAGTACTCGTGTATACATTTACCTGGTTAAGGAGTTCTACTCAAACGTCTCCATAAATTCTGGAACTCTATCTACCAAGGTTAAAGGTCAGATTCTGAAGCTGAAATCTTCTGACCTTAATCAATGCCTAGGTTTCCCTAGCCAAGGGATGAAGAACCTTGAAGATGTCAACATTGAGAAAGCAAAGGAGTTGATGGGATACCAAAGAAACCCTAGATTCAAAAACATGAAGAAGAAGAAGGAGTTCCCTGAAGAGTATGAGTTCCTAGCTGAAATTGTAGGAAAGTGCATACTGTGCAAAAACACTGCACATGATACGGTGATTAATCAACAACTGAAGATAATGACAGCTATAGTTCTGAAGAAACAAATTGACTTTGGAGCTATTTTGTTTGATCATATCTCTAAGTGGGTAGAGAAGGCTGAGAAGAAGCCTTGAATGTGACAAAGTATTTGATGGAAGGTTCTTTGAGCTATTTGAAGAAGAAATTAGGAAGAAAAATCAAGGAAGATGAGGAGAAGCCTTGAATGTGGGAGCAGTGATGTCTCCTGACTATTTGAAAGAAGAAGAAGAATCCCAAAAAGGAGAACAAAAAAGGTGTGGTTGGGAGGCTGACGATAGAGCCTCTGAAAAAGAAGAAAGTCGAGAGAGCTGAGTCGGTGACTCTGAAATTTGAAAATCACACGACCAGGAAGAAATCAAAAGTCTTTGAAAAAATTTGGTGATGTGAAGAAAGCCAGGCCCCTGAGGAGAGTCTCCTCCTTGAACAAGAATGAAGAAGAAAAGGCCCAAAGCTACTGAAACCACAAAAAAGAAAGAAGTAGCGAGGTTTCTTGAGGGCCAATCGGCAAAAAAGTTAAGATGGATGACAAACCGACCTTAGCTTCTCAAATTAATACATCTCTTTGAAGAAAGGGACGTGGAGTCGTGAGAAGGGAAGAAAAGCAAGAAGATGTAGTCCAGTCCCCACAGTCAGCATCCAGCAATGAGAATGAAGCAGATGTGATGAAGGAAAATGCAAAAAATGCTAAAGAAGAAAAGTGTTCAAGCCCCATGGCCAATCCTCAGAGCAGTCACTCTGATGAAGAAAAAGAAATTCATGATGATCAAAGTGCATCCCCAAATGCAATTGCCCCAACCAGCCCAGAGAATGGGTCAGAAAATGCTATTCAAGAAGAAGAAGAAGAATATGTCCCCTCAAACCAAGAATGCTCTCATGATGGCTCAAAAAGTGATGAGGCCAAGAAAGAAGAGTCTGATCCTGCCAATGTTGATCTCCGAAGAAGTCTATCGATCGATGAGCAAGAGGAGAAGAAGAAGAAGAAGAAGAAGAAGAAAGTCAGTGTCTCCAATAATTGAACCTCCACGAAGAAGGAGAAGCTACAGGCTGCAAGCCCAGTTTGCCTTCAAAAGGAACAGTGGCCAATCAAATGCCATCATTGAATTAAGTGATGATGAATCTGTATCCCTAGGAGAAGATGCTGAAGAAGAAGCCAGCAGTGAAGAAGAAGAATCTAAGGAAAGACTTGCTGAAGAAAGTTCAGATAATGAAATTCAACAAGAAGGATTTTCTGTTGAAGATGATCAAGAAGAGTCTGAACATGAAATGCAACAAGAAGACCTCTCTGCTGAAGCTGATCTAAACGGTTCTGGTTCTGAGAAGAAAGAAGCAGGAAATGATTCCAACTCTGAAGATCAGGAATCAGAAAACTCAGAACTTCACCCTGTTCTCTCACCTACAAGATTTACCAAGAGAATTGTGGTAGAAGTTCCTAATGAACCATCAGAAACTCCTCCTGATAGATGGGTAAACCATGGAGGTGAACAGATCAGAATAGTAAGAATGACCCCCTTTGACTTAGTCAAGAACTGGAACAACATGGAAATGGATTGCACAACCATTCTCTACAACCCTGATGATTTGCTGATGAGATGGTTCTTCCAATCAATGCCTTGGCTGAAGGCCTTTACTGAAGGAGATGGAAGTTACTTCAATTTGGTGTTACAAGACTTTTCCAAGCATGGGCCGGTAGCCCAAAACTTTCCAAGGGTAAAACTTATGCTACCAAGATGATAACAAACCGACCTCACTTCAAGGTCTATCGACAAAGTGAAAATCTCTACATCCCCTACGATCGTAGAAGTAGATTACGAAGGAAAGAAGGGTCATGACCAAGGAGGCGATCGTAAAGTCTGTTCATTCTACGGTGATGGTGTTCAAGCCCAATCTCGAAGCCTCCTTATGATCAAGCACTACTATTAGTCACTCCATCATCCTCCACAAGAAATTGGTACTCCACAATTGATCAGATTATCCAAACATTTGAAAAACTGTCTAAAGATGATGATTGTGAGAGTCAATCCATTGCTTTCAACTGAAGGCGCCAATCAAGAGGATCAAACTTCTTTGGGCGGGAACTCTTGAAGAGCTCACGATGATCTAAGCAAGAAGATTTCTATGCTCTTTGAAGAATCACGAAGCGAAGCAAGCAATGAGGAGATGATTCCTTCCAAAGACCGACTTCAAGCTATCTTGGGTGATGTATCTCTCAAACTCCAAGAGAGAGATAACATCTATCAGAAGGCCATCCAAGATCAGAAGGCAGTAACTCTACAAATTCAGGAGGCCAATGCAAAGCAAATTGAAGCCCTCTTTAACAAGATTGGTGATATGAGGCAGACCTTCTCAGTACAACTTGAGCTCGGCCAGCAAGAACTAAAGTTTAAAATTGCCAACTCCTCCTACCTGATGGAGCAACTTATGTCCAACATGGGCGACTCTCTCAAATGATTGATGACAAAAAGGGGAGAAAAGAAGCGAAGAAAGAAGAGGAGCAAGAGGCACCAAAAGAAGAGCAGAGAGGTTAAGGGAAAGAAATCAAAGAAGAAGAAAGAAAAGACGAGATAAAGAATCATCATCGAGGGGAGCTTGAAGATGATGATACCAAATCACTGAAAGTGAAGGGGAGCCGGATCGAGAAAGGTGATGAAGGGGAATCAAGCAAAGATAGAAGGTCATCATCAGAGGGGAAAAGCAAGAAGAAGTAGAAAAAAGATGAATAGGTTGATTTGCAAGTAAGCATCCTAGAAACACAAGGAGCCAAGGAGGTACATCTCTAATCTGTTAGGAATGTGTTCTGGATCCAAGATGTAGAATGTCTTAATGTATAAATTGCCATATCATTATAAAAGTCATTCATGATTAACTGTTTTAGAAATACAGCTGCTCATTGTATATAAGATTCATTCATAACATGCATATGCACTTATTGTTTTTGTCATAATCAAATAGGGGGAGATTGTCAGGAATAAGCATGTGAATGCTATTCCTATTTATATATGATTTGATTATGATATATATGTATATGAATGAATAATATGCAAGTATGCTTGCATTAAGAAAAGCTATAAAGTCCTCTAATAGATAATAGAAATATGTGTACAAGGACTTAGAATGAATTGATCAAATATGTTAGGTTGATCTTACATAAGAAAGATAGCTTTGTAAAGTCCTTAAAAAGAAATGATGTATAAGGACTATAAATATAGAAAGATCAAGCTTGTTAGGTTGATCTTATGATGTAATAGATAGGCTAGTCTGATCGTCGAACCTTTGCACTGAAGTAAGTCGTAATACGCGGGTGAGACAAGGTTAACTCGGGAGTTATCAAGGCAGAAAAGGAGTATGCAAGATAGTATATCTCGGAGTTCGTAGACTGCCAGGGGAAACGAAGAAGGATCATAGTGTATCGAGAAGAGCTTCCTCGGGATCGTAGCGTGCTGAAGAAGTCATGTTCAGAATCGTAGAAACAGCTTGCCTATGAGCCGAACGATTATCTGCCGAATCCAAGTTCGAAACGTAGACTACACTCGGAGTCGTAGAGTCTAGTGATGTCGAAGCCAAGTCAAGGATCGTAGACTACACTCTGAGTTCATAGAGTTCATTAAGTGAAGGAAGAGATCGTAGTCGGGCAAGATCAGATGAAGACAACAAGCACAAGGCAGAAATCGTAGAGTGTCAAGATCTAATCTCAGGATCGTAGTGTCTACACAGCCAAAGCTGAATCGTAGAGTACAGAACTACGACTCCAACAAAAGTGCTCACAATTGTTAAGTCAGAATCGTAGAGTAAATACGGTTCTCAAAGAATGAGCACTCCCAGAATATCCAAAGGTACGAAATCTCTGGTTGGCACTGCAAAGATGCAATCCACAAAAAGGGAACCAGAGAGCACTCAAAGAATGGCATGCAGGCTAACAGAAGATCTCAGCACAAACCTAATCAGAATTAAGATTGAGGTGTAAGGCCATTGGTGATGAAGTCTTCCACAACGAGAACCAAAGAAGGACTTGGTGACTAAGGAAAGTCGACATGCGCGAGCTATCAAGTGTAAAGAAGACAACAATCTTTGGAAAAAACCGAGATCGTAGTGTTTTCAAACAAAGAAAGGCTGATGGAAGGTGAGCCAGAGATCTTGGTCGACTTCGAAGAGCAAGGCTAAAGTGATTAAGTGCGAGGTCGGTTCATTGATGATAAGTGAGCGGAAGATCACCGGAGAGAAAGCAAAATTTGGGACGAGCCACAAATCTGAAGTGTCTTGATATTGAGAAGGGGACGAGAAAAGAATTAGGCCATCGATGTCGAGAGCAGTCAAGCAAAACATAAGTATTGAAAGCCTTTGCACAATACAAGGAAAAGGTGTTCTACATTGAAGATCCAATCAACAGTCTTCAGGATCGTAGTGTTAACTCTACTAGTCAACGAGCAATAATTAACAAGACACTACGATCAGGTCCTTGAAGACATGCATCAGAATCGTAGAGTTCGAATACCTGAAGACTGAAGCATTAGCAACGGTTCAATCTGAAGGGTAACATTCGGACAAGTGCTTATTGAGAGCATCGATGCAAAAGGACAACCTCTGATCAAGAAATCAGAAGAGGTAATAAAGTCTTCAACCTGCCCAAGATAGTAAAGTGATACATCGGCGAGGTAGGTGAAGCGATGAACTTCGGCGTCGGAAAAAGTATGACAAGTCACATCAAGCTATCTACATCAAGCAACTTGAGATCTGTGAAGATATTTGAATAACTTCCAAACGGCTATTTACTTCCAACGGAAGGATTGGGAAGATGTATAAATGTAGAAGAGCTTCAAAGATCAAAGGTTCTTTGGAGTTGTGTATTCTGGAGAAAAGGTGGGTGATCCAGTAGCGAGTAATAGTGAGTCAGAAGGCTCACTCTACGATCCACCAAGAACACTCAGAAGTCAGATCAAGAAAGAAGTAGAAGTGTGAGTTCTACTATATAGAAGTGAGAGTTCTACTACATGAAGAGTGTTCTGAACTGCCGAGAGAAAGAAGAGCATAATGTTATCTGGATGTCCATCATGGGAAGACTCTAAGTACAATAGAGAAGAGCTTACGGTCACCTTAGCAAGTCCATCATGGGAAGGCATCGAGTAGCAAGAAGGGAGATCACAAAAGTCATCTTGTTGTCAAGCATGAGAAAGCTTCTAAGTATCTTACAGAAGAGCTTATAGTCATCTCAAAAACCTCTCATGTGCAGCCATCAAGTATCAAGGAGAATGATCTTCAAGGCAGTTCATCAAGGGATCATCCGAAGTAGTTGAGCAACCTAAAAAGCTGAGCATCATGCAACACTCAACTGCTCCCCAAGGATGATCAAGCCAAACTGCTAAGGAGAAGATGTTCAGAGTATGAAGACATCTTAGCATTTCGACCGCAAACTCAACAACAACAAACAAACAACTCAGCGAAGCGAGAACTGAGGGTCCTTGTCGAGAGGACTAAACAAAGCGAGGCCAAAGGGTCCTTGTCGGATGGACTAAACGAAGTTCCAAACTCCTTTGGGCTTGAAGAGTTTCTAGGAAACTAGAAGAGTCCCAGGGAAAGAGTTTGGCCTTGAAGAGTTCTTAGTGAACTGAAGTTTCTAAGGCTGCTGGCCTTGAAGGAATCGACGAGATTCAGGGTGATGCCCTTCCTTAGTGGAAATCCTACTAGTTGAAAGCAGAAGAGTGGATTAGGAGCTTGAGTCTCTGAACCACTTAAAACCTCTTATGTCTTTTACATTATATCATTAAATTATGTCTATAACTGCTATGTATGTTTTAACTGCTTACAACTAAACTAACCCAACGAACAATTTATGTATGATTATGAATATTTCAATGAAGGGGAATCTTTTACTTATTCCGCTGTGCTTGAAAAGATTCTTATGTTTGTCATATACTCTAATATGAACAATACATCATAAACCAGAAAAGTATTTGAAAGAAAAAGGATCTATTCAACCCCCCTTCTAGATCTATTGTGCCCTCTGGGAACTAACATAATTCCTGGTCATAATCATATCAATCAACAGTCTATCTTTACTCTATGGGCCAAAGATGATTTTCAGCACAATATAAACATGAGAATGATAACAATGATATAAAGAATTAATCAAGTGAGATCAATGATAAATATTAGATATTTATAATTCCATTTATCCAGAGTTCAAGAATTTCCAAATTGTCAACATGATCACCAATTATGAAGTAAAATTCAAGAATGATATTCATGTATCAAAAATAATTTGGACAGAAAAGAAAATTTAATTCCATCGTGAATAGTACTCATGAATAGTACCCATGAATAGTATTGTATTAATAGTACTCTGAATGAATAGTACCCCGACAAGAAAAGATTAAAATTTTAATAAGAGATTTAGACCAATATTCCAGTGAAATGATATTAGATGAAGCACAAACCTCAAGGAATTTTTAATCATTTCAGAAATTATAGAAGCAATAATAAGTTTAGATTTAGGAATATGAAATGAAATAATATAAGAAACTGCAAATGGATTTTCACCCGTCATGCAGTAATCCGCATAGACAGATCATTTCCACAACTTAATAAAGAATGAATACAAAAGGTTATTCACCAAGCATACGGTAGTCCGTGTAGATAGGTTATTCCCACATATTAATAAGGAATAGAATGACAACCCTTACGAATATTAAAAGAAAATAACATACTTTACGAATAAGAAAGAAATAATACCCCTTAACTTAGTAGGAGATTGGATACTACAATAGTGTAGTAACATAATACTCTTCTTCTTTCTCTCTCTATAGTTTCTCTCTCTATAACTTGTGATTATAACTTTGCTCTTCAAAAATGGTAGGAATTAATGAATGGATGGAGGAGTATTTATAGGCTAGGAAAATGTGGCAAATTGCAAGGTTAATTATACTTTAGTACCTTCATCTTTGCCTCTATTTTTAATTTAGTCCTTCAAGTATTATCAATCTTGCATAACCTCTCCTAATAGTACTTGCATGTGAACCAATATTTCTTTGCATGTGAACTAATAATAATTAATTGCTCATTTATCTGATTAATTGCCCGTTTGGTCAATTTAACATCCAAAAATCAACTACTATCAAAATAAATATCGATTTCCACCAACATTAATATTCCCAATAAAATGGAAATATTTTTAATAATAATTATTCATCATTAATATTATAATTCACAATATTGACAACTAGATCATTCCTAGAAAAGAGGAGGCTTTTCGATAAGGATTTCTCCTTATTGGCGCGCAATTAAATAACCTAACCCCTTTACTCGACATAACTTTCTAAACATTATCAATAATACAAATAATAATATGAATAACTGTGTCGTCTCAAATATTGATTTAATAATATAAATATTATGCAGATGACACTGTGATAATAATGGAATCAATAATATGAGATAATATACAGCAACTACTGTGACAATTATTGAATAAAATCGAGTGACTTCTTACGTAAGCATCAATAATTAGAGATATTTTGTCATACCGTGAGTTACTGTGTAACAACGCGTATTACTGTACTTTTATCATCGGGTATTTCAACAGTTTAACGCTAAAAGTCTTGTCATTATTTTATAAAAAGGTTATTTTTGTCGCTTTCTATATCCGACATTTATTTCGTTGTGGGATCCACCAATGATTGTGTCATCGTACGAATATTCTCCGACCAAACGAATATTTTATGACAACTTGCTTACTTTGAAATTAAATTTACACATATCACTCATAACTATAACATTATATCAAATCAACACTTTATTATTCAAAATAATATTTTAAAAAAATTAAATTTTTATTCATAAAAAATTGGGGTTTTACATATTATAGGATAGAGGAGTATATAATTATATTTGGAGACTTATATATATATATATATATATATATATATATATATATATATATATGAAAATGACTATAACACGTACATGTTATGGATCCTTCTAGGGCATATACTATCTCTACCATTCATTTTAAACACCGACGAACGAGAATAAAAAAGCCAAAATTGTCGTCCGTTACTAATAGTGGCGAACGGTTAAAAAAGCACAATCCATCCGCTATTAATAGTAGTTGACACTAATAAGAATTCTTTATCCCTTTCACGCGAGTAAGAGTTTGGCCTTATTAACTAGGGTTTAGGATTTTGTAATCCGAGTTAAGGATTTATAAACAAGAGTTTAGAATTTATTAACCAGAGTTTAGGATTTTTTTTAACCTTATTAACCGTAGTTAATAAATCCAATATCCTTGTTAATAAACCCTAAAAAACCCTAGTTAATAAAACCTTCCTAGTTTATAAACTCTAACTCTAAATCCTAGTTAATAATCCCTTAATCCTAGTTTATAAATTTAAATCCTATTTAATAAACTCCAAACTCAAGTTAATAAAACCAAACCCTTGCTCGCGTGGTTGTTGATTAGCGTCCACTACTATTAGTAACAGATTGATTGTGTGTTTTTAACCGTCCGTTACTTTTAGTAGCGGACGATTGGTTTGACATTTTTAATCTCGTCCATTGATGTTTAAAATAGATAGTAGAGATGATCCATTGCACATACGAGATTAAAAAAGCCAAAACTATCGTTCACTACTAAAAGCACTGCACGGTTAAAAAAACACAATCCATCCGATGTCGCTATTAATAGTAGCAGACACTAACAAAAACTTTTTATTCCTTTAACGTGAGTAAAGTTTTGGCTTTATTAACTAAGGTTTAGGGTTTATTAAGTCAGGTTTAAATTTTTTTAACATGGTTTAGGGTTTATTAATCCCTTCATTAACCAAGGTTTAGGTTTTATTAAACTTATTAATTAACCCATGACTAATAAATCTTAAATCTTGATTAATAAACCCTAAATTTTAGTTAATAAACTCTTAACCCTATTTTATAAACTTTAACCCTAAGCTCTGGTTAATAAATCTTAAACCCTAGTTAATAAACCCTTAACACTAGTTTATAAACTCTACATCCTAGTCAATAAATCCTAAATTCTAATTAATAAAGCCAAACCCTTGGTCACTTGGAAGCTAATTAGCATCCGTTTTTTAGTAGTAGACGACTGCTTTGACTTTTTAAATTCGGTGATATTTAGAATAGATGGTAAAGATTGTGTATGTCTTATAAGGATCCGTAACAAGTATGTGGATCATTTTTCTACATATATATAAAATCTTAGTTGGCAAAATAAAAGGCACAAAAAGGACACATGTCATTTTCCTCTGATTTTACCATCCGGATGGAAATTTGAGGATTGGAGAAAGGTTGTTTTTATACTTAAGTTGGCAAATTTAAGAAAAGATAAAATTATATATAAACCCTAAACTCTAGTTAATAAATCAAACTCTTTCTCGTGTGGAAGCTAATTAGCGTTCGCTACTATTAGTAGTGGATGAATTGTGTTTTTTTACCATCAGCTACTTTTAGTAACAGACGGCTGGTTTGTCTTTTTTAATCTTGTCCATTGATGTTTGAAATGGATGGTGGAGATGATGTGTATGCCCTATAAGGATTCGTAGTAAGTACGTGTGTTGACACTCAAAATTTTGCATTCCTGTTACTAACCTTGTAGGAGGGCATAATCGTCTTTCAGAGACAACTTTGGAGGTCAACTCAGCTCAATCCCAGAGAAAACCCCGAGATACTCAGTTTTTCCATCTCGGAGACAACCCCGAGGAATGCGATTTTAGTTAGAAGATAACAGGAGAAATCGGGCCTGTCTCTGGAGACAACCCCGAGATACTTCGATTCTAGTTCAAGAAAAACCCCGGAGATTGGGCTTTTAACCGGAGACAACCCCGAGAAATGCAGTTGCAATTCCGGAGATAACCCCGGAAAAGCTCATTTCAAACCCCAAAAGTCAGCTTCAACCTCGGAGATAACCCCGAGGCACTCAGTTCCATCCCCGGAGACAACCCCGGAAGGTCAGGCAAACCTCAGAGATAACCCTGACGACATTTAGCACTTACAGCAACCCAATCTCGGAGATAACCCTGAGCAACGACTGCTAAATCAGCCCAGAACCGGAGATAACCCCGGTGAGGGGCAAAATCATCATTTTGCCATATCGATCCCACATTCACGTCGTCTCAACAACATTTCATCCCACAGTTACACAAAAGTGTCCTAAAAGAACCATATCTCAAATCCCGAGTGACTACTACACAAGACAGCACACCAGATAGAATTTGAAGACCTAGGCATGGACCCATCTTCCCGACTTCGTACAACCTTTTAACCCATGTCATTGTGTAGCTCTCGATAACAGAATTCTAGAAAGGTATTATACGCCTCAATTGGATGCCCAGATTGAAAGTTATGAAGGTTCGAGCGGACAACGCATTGCATGCGTATACGTAATTCTAGACGGTGGGGCCCACGGAGCCCGGGGTACCCCGGGAAGCCGCAGGTACACCTGCGGCTCCCCCCTCTATAAATAGAGGACTTGGGGTGTTCATTTTGAAAAGGAAAAAAAGGCAAGGAAGCCCTGTCCATTTTTCTCTTTACACACTATAAACTGAGTGCTTTCTCTTTCTAAACATTTGTGAGCTAGTGCTTTGCTATATTTTACCGGTGGAAACTGAGTATTCATTTATTTAAAACTATTTGAAGTCTTCTTGGCAGCCCACTGTAAGATATCTCACACTTCTTAAAGTATTTCTCCACTTCATTCACACACAGTTATTCACGTTGAGAGTCGTGTTGTGTGTGTATGCTGAATCGTCGGTCCGTGGCTTTTATTGCTTATATATATATATATCTTATTATCGAGTTATGTCTCGATTGAGCCTGGATTCACATCCGGAGCGTTTATCGAGTTATGTCTCGATTGAGCCTGGATTCACATCCTGAGTTGCTTATCGCTTTATATATATATATATATATATATATATATATATATATATATATATATATATATATATATATAAAACGATATATATTATATATATCGTCAAATTAACGAATCGAGTCATGATGATATATATATCCTATATGCGTTTATCGCTTTTATATATATATATATATATATATATATATATATATATATTTATATTTTTGTCCTGGTTGGAGTTTACTTCGTGGCGATTGATCGTCTATATATATATATATATATATATATATATATATATATACATTTCTGTCTACTGGAGTTTACTTACGTGGCGGTTGATCGATTTATATATATATATATATATATATATATATATATATATATATAATCACTATAACTTTTTTACACACATTGCAACATAATGTGAGCCTAGGAATCATGTGATCACAGATTCAGTTCTTGAATCTAGATTCGGTTCCCGTGATGGATATTTTTAGCTGTAACCGGCTTTATCCGATCCTCGAAAGTAGCCTCGTCGAAGTCCTCCATGGGCTCAGGCTCCTCCTCCGGATCAAACTCCTCGAGTAATGGCTTCATCTCCTCTTCCTCGTCAACATCATCGATAGGTGCCACTGCTGATATAGGCTCCACTATCAATGGTGCCTCTAATACCACGTGGATGTCACGCAGATCCTCCTCTACAACTCGGCTTGGTCCTCCCATATCAGTCATCCTACAATCACAAACATAAGACAACAAAAACTCAGAGTTAGAAAACGACATAAATAACTTTTTTTTAAAAATAACGGCAAAAGTTTTATCGTTAACTTTTGAAATACTCAGTGATAAAAGTACAGTAATACGCGTGGTTGCATAGTAGCACACAGTATTGATTATTGATACTTACGTGAGAAGTCACTCAGTTTTGTTCAATTATTGCTACAGTAATTGTTGCATAGTATCTCACATTATTGATTCAATTATTACCACAGTTTTATCTGCACAATATTTTATATTATTAAATAAATAATAAAGACGACAAAGTTATTCATATTATTATTTGCATTATTAACAATGTCTAGAAAGTTTTGTCGACGAAAGGGGTTTGGTCACCTAATTGTGCGCCAATAGGGAGAAATCCTTACCAGAAAGCCCTCTCTTTCCTGAGAATGATCTGATTGTTAATATTGCAAGTTATATTATTGATGAATAAATTTTGTTAAAAATATTGAGGGGATTTTTATGAAGTATTTGTTATAAAATTTGGCGTATTATTTGGAACCTCACTTACCCATTTTTCAAAAATAGTCGGGAAAAAGTTATCTCGGCTTTTGTTATATATATATATATATATATATATATATATATATATATATATATATATATATATAATAATAATAATAATAATAATAATAATAATAATAATAAAACAACTCCCCTCCTTTCACGCAATTACTCCCCCCCAATTCCCTGACATTTTTTTAATATATATATATATATATATATATTATAATAAGTTTTGTTTTTTTATAAAAAATAGAATATATTATATTTTATTATGCATAGTGTTTGCATAGTAAAATCAAAAAAAAAATCGATTTGGCGCCTGTGAAAATTTCGTCCGTGAATCCTTTACTGTACACCCGTAATTTTCTAAATTCAAATAGTATCATTTCCATTCTCCTATAAATAGGATGCTTAGTTTAGAATTGAAAAACACACCACAATAAGAGAATTCTTTTTCTATAATATTAAGCGTATTTCTTTCGAGTTTTAGGAAGCTTTGAGCATAGAAAACAGTATAAGTTTTCTTCAGGAATATCCATGTTATACTAGTTGGAATACTCTCCTTTTTAAGGTAAGGGATATTATTTTTGTTCAATATTCGTATAAAATAATATTTTCTTTCATACTATGTAGTATGTAAGTAATATTATTTCGTTTCAGATTCTGAATTCTACACTCATTTTGTTAAAGTATGGCTTCTATACTCATTAAAATTAGTAGAATATCCTTGAAATTTGCGCTTCATCTAGTATCTTTTCATTGAAATATTATTCTGAGCATTCTTGATAATTCTTAATTTTTTCATGTTGGAGTACTATTCACGGGGTACTATTCACCCGGGGTACTATTCATGATAAAAATTGATTTCTTTTTGATTCAAATAATTTTTTGATACAATATTATTCTTGAATTTTACTCTACAAAGCAGTATCATGTTGATAAGTTGAACATTATTGAATTCTGGATAAATTCAATTATACACCTTTAAAATTTATCATTTGTTTTCATTTAGTTGAATTCTTATATCATTGTCATCATCCTAATGCTTATATTGTTATAAAAGTCATATTTGGCTCGTACTGCATAGATGAACTGTTGATTGATATGATTATGACCACGGATTATTCGGTATAATCATGACTTGTAATGTTACAAATGATGTGGTAAAAGTCCTCATTGGCCCGTAGTGCATTGATGGACAGTTGTTGGCATGATCATGACCATTGGTGATAACACGAATATCATTGGCTCGTAGTACATGGATAATTCGTGGATGTGATACTAATGAATATCCGTGGCCCGTAGTGCAGGGATAATTCAGTGATGTGGAATATTTATTGAGCTGAGTCTCAGTGATAAAATTGATGATAACCTTTTTAAACCATAGAAGATAGTAGATATCAAGCTCTACTTGACTCTTCTAATGGATTGCTTGTTCCGCTGCAGTTAAACTTGTTGTTTATTATATTCTATCAATTTAAACTGTTGAAGGCTAACGATAATTTATTATGCAATATCTTAGTCATAATATTTCTTACTGGGCTAGTTGAGCTCACCATTTTACTTTCATTGTTCTCTTCAGGAAATGAGAACGTAGCTGAGACTAGTCGGGGAACAGAGTGACGGTCCAAGATGGTGGCTATAGTAGTCCTCACTATTCTATGAAATAGTGTGATAATAAATGTAATAAGGACTCCATTGAGTTTGGATATTGTCTAAAAGACAATATTCGTGTAAAAACTCTCTACGCTTTTGGTCGTATTGTATAATTAAGTTGTATTTAAATTTTGTACCATGTATTTGACGACTTAAAATGGGTGATGTATACCTATTTTGGGGGCATCACATTAATATTTAAAATGCAAGTTTGAAAGTCAAATGCAACACATTAAAAATAATATCGTATATTTACAGGCAAACACTATATATGACCCTTTTATGTCAACTTATAAAATATTAAATATTAGAATTAATATAAATTTATGTTTAGATATCATAATTAATACTATATATAGTGTTTGTATTAAAATTATGTAAATTAAGCCCTTACATGTCGTTGATTAATACGTAATTTATTTAACTTATAAATAAGCATTTGAGCCTCAAATGCAACGCACCAAAATTAGTAAAATGTGTTTAGATATGAGATAAAAAATATTAAATTAAATTAATTAATTAAGTCATTTTAATTTTAAAAAACTACGTATTTTGTTAAGTGGTTTTGTTTATGTGTGTGTATATATATATATATAATTGATATATTTTGAGTTTCGACATTATAAACAAATAACCAAAAAAAACTTAACGAGGTTTCGTGTCAAAAAATTAGGACTGATCATATCGTGCATGCTTAGTCGTCCTGACATCGGCCTATATTTAGGAATATACCTACGACTAATAAAGACTGTTAGTAGCTACTATTAAAATTATAAAGACTGTACGTACGTTACGATGATCTAAAATGGCCTGGTGATATCATGTTATTTACTTTACTTTAATTTAAACTTGATCGATCATGGTCGAGTAATCGAGTTACTCATGACTTGCATAACTTAACTTGCTCAATGGATGAATATTATTTATGTGCCATTAGTTTAAACATCGATCCAATTATAACTTATTAAACATAACTCATTTAACTCATCATAAACGCGCGCATCAAATGTTGTGTAATATATACTACCTAGTAGTCGTTATGAATAAATAAATAGTAGTCCATCGTAGCCACAACTTCTTCTTCTTCTTAACATTATGATTCTTGCCATTTAATTTATATGCGAATATTAATTTTGTAAGTCTATTTAAACTCTTTTTTTGCAGTTCGTTAATCGACATTGCTACAAACAGTCACGCCCATGTTGTGATGCCCCCAAAATAGGTATACATCACCCATCTTAGGTCACCAGAAAATACACTACTAACAACTTCATTTATACAGCAGTCGTGCAGAATACGACAGTATAAATGCTGTGATTTTCAATACAAATATTATTACGTATATAATACGATAATATTCATACTCAAATTATTACAATGCCATATAAAGTACAACAGCAAATATTTCAAGTTCCCAAAGGAACACGAGAAGATTTATGTCCTCCTCATTCTAATGGACTGCATTTTTGACGCTTCCAAATTCGAGTTCGCTTCACCCTATTATTGTTCACCAAAATTAAATATTAAATGATGTATAAAATATGTCACACATATTTGAAGTTCTCAGTACAACTATTATGCCACACCGTTTCATAATTTGATTAGGCTTGTGACTAATTCGTATAACCACTTTATACCCATGTTTCTCTCTCGCTAGTCTAAATTTACACTTTTATTACACGAAAGGGGTGGTGAAGTAAAAGGTGAGCACAAACAAACCAAAGAAAGAATATCATGACTTAAGATAATTAAATTATCAATAGTCTTCATCAATAATAATTCAGATATTTAGAACATATGGTAGAAGATTAAAGTTTCCAACCATAATAGCAGCGGAATCAACAATCCATTAGAAGAGTCAAGTAGAACATAATGTCTACTATCTACTCTAGATTAAAATTCTATCGTTAATATTTCATTCTTGTAATAATCATCAACAGTTCTTGGTTATATGCAAGACAAAGAGAACTCTCATCACCTGTCTTCCCCTGAACCACCACAGATTATAATTAAATCACAATTCATATTTATAATCAAGTAAATCAACAGTCCAACTTTGCACTACATGCAAAAGATATACAACTGTAAAACCAATAATCAACAGTCCATCTTTGCACTACAGGCCAAAGATATACAACTTTAAAACCAATAATCAATAGTCCATCTTTTCACTACAGGCCAAAGATATACAACTGTAAACCAATAATCAACAGTCCATCTTTGCACTATATGCCAAAAATATACAACTGTAAAACCAATAATCAACAGTCCATCTTTGCACTACAGGCCAAAGATATACAACTGTAAACCAATAATCAACAGTCCATCTTTGCACTATAGGCCAAAGATATACAACTGTAAAACCAATAATGTTGAGACTCAGCTTAATATTATCACGACCACGAATTATCCATGCACTACGGGCCAAGGATATTCGTGTTTTCAATTACGGTCATGATTATACCGAATAATTCCTGGTCAGAATCATACCAAGTCCATCTATGCACTCCGGGCCAAAGATGACTTTTACCACATCGTTTGTAACATTACGGTAATGATTATACCAAAGAATCCCTGGTCATAATCATACCAAGTCCATCTATGCACTACAGGCTATAGATGACTTTGAACACAGTATAAAAATGAGAATGATGACAATGATATATATAATGAATAAACATAAATCATCATAATAATAAGATAACATAGATCTTAGTGATTTTCAACTTAATTATTCAGAGTCCAAATTGATAACATAATAATAGATTAAGCACAAACTATTAAGGATATTCTAATCCTTTCAGGACCTTTCATCATTTAATGACAAGTTGAAGAAACGAATAATAACATCTTACCATAATATGGAGTGTGAAAGAAAATGATATCACTTTACCATCAAAATGATACCCCTTACCACGATAATGATATCCCTTACCTTAGCATGTGACTTAATTCTGCTTTCTGTGAAATTGATCATCTTAAACAATGCTTACATTCCTTATCTACACTTGGAGTAATATTACACTCAATAGAAATACTCACAATATTGAAGTAAAAGAATTCTATATTTTTAGTGTAGTGATCGTGTGTGTTTAGTTACTCAACTGAGCAACCTATTTATACTAAAAATTTAGTAAACAACTAGCACACCTGCTTTGACAAAATAACCAAATGAGGTATATAATAATGGTAGTGGAATTTATGGTCCCGCAGAGAAAATTAAATCAACTTGTACAAGTTTTAACAAAATTTGTTCAATAATAGAGTTGTGGTCCATACTACTTTAGAAAAAAGTAGAGTGTCGGCAAGTCCTGCCAAACTTACTTTTAAAAAAAAAAAATAATTGAACAAACATCTGTATATCATATTTATCTTTAATCAACACCATTTTCAATCTTTGAACCATTATTCACAATTATTAACATAGACTCTCAAATCGCTAATTTGGTTTAATTATATCATATCAAATAATATGAGTCTTTGTGTAATAACTCATCGTGGTAATTATTGAAATAAATACCGAAGAGTGACTTTCACGTAAAAATCAAATCAATACCTTACTTATAAACAATTCAAATTCTATTAAAAGTAAGGATCAACATCAAATCATAATTATCTCGAATAACATATGCACCAACTAATAATTCATTTTTCATTTAAGTTGTCTTTATTTATCACATAATATAATTATATTTAATAATGTTCATGTTTTACAACTTAGAAAAATATCCTTTATCGTCGAAAACATTACACGTTGCATATGTGCATGCCCGATGTCCTCCGATTGCCTCTGAATGCATCTCAGTCCCTAAAATAGCCATTTTAGGCCTTGATACCAATCTCAAATCTCAAAACATAAAGCATGAAAGTTTTAGGTCTACTCGTTATCTTTTCGAATCATCCTGAATCACCTCAATCGGAGTTCATATGAAAATGTTATGCCCAATTTACTAAAGGACATTCGGACAGATTTTGGCTTAACACTTGACCAGCGCCTAGGCGCCCAAGAACAGATTCTAAGCGCCGAGCCTAGTGCCTAGGCATTCAACCTTTGGCACTTAACTCCAATTTTCCAGATTTTGTAACTTTTGACATATACTTCAAATCTTTATAACTTCTTCATCCGTTATCGGAATTAGTCCATTTTTGAGATTATTGAAAGCTTGTAACATGCTCTACAAAACCCCCATGATTTCATAATGTTTCAGATTCATTAATTAGTCCATAGGTTGGCTCAAAAGTTCCCTAAGACAACGATTTCCATCGCTTAACATGATTTACGAAAACTTTCACCACGAACTCGTTTTAACTCCAATTTGGTTCATTAAAGTTGGGTTATGTTCTTAACTCAGATAAATATAACATACAATTATCAAACTAAGCATTCAAACATAAAACATAAGAATACAATGTTCTCAAACTCAGTCCAAAAACTATCTAACATGGTTCTTTGTCAATCTTTCCACCCTTTATACATAGGTTCGAATTTTGTGTGTTTTGGTTTCACTTGGATGCTCTTAAGAGTTCATTTAGCTTCTGAGAATCATTCTTAAGAAGATTCTTTACACATATAACTCAAAATAACATCTAACACAATATAAAGCTTGAAGAGAAAAATGGAGATTTAAGGTTTTAAGAACTTACTTCTTAGATTTTCTTCCCCTAAGATGTTAGATGATGTGCTAGAGATGGTTAAGATAACCTCCACTACTTCCTTGATGTTTTCCGTAGCTCAAAAAGAAAAACTTCATCATCAAACCCATTTATTTCTCTCTCTAGGATTCTTGGAGCTTGATGAAGAAGATGATGAATAGTGGTTATGGAGGTTATATAAAGAGTCTTCTTACTAATTTCTCTCCTCTACTCAAGTCATACCTAAGCTCTCCTGTGACGCCCCCAAAATTAGGTATACATCACCCATCTTGAATCGCCAGATACATGGTATAGAATACAAATACAAACTTAATTATACAACTGTCGTGTATAATACGACAAAACAAATTCTGTGAATTTTAATACAAATACTGTCCTCTAGAGAGTATACAAACTCAATGGAGTCCTCATTACATTTATTATCACACTATTTCACAGAATAGTGAGGACTACTAATGCACCATCTAGGACCATCACTCTGTTCCCCGACTAGTCCCTGCTACGTTCTCATTTCCTGAAGAGAACATTGAAAGAAAGGGTGAGCTCAACTAGCCCAGTAAGAAATATTATGACTAAGATAATGCAAAAAAAAAAAGTATCGTTAGCCTTCAACAGTATTAAACTGATACAATATAATAACCATAAGCGGTCTGTCTATTGATGCACCGGATGCTTGTCCGAAAGCTTTGTTATCTTTATCTTTTGAATAATTTACTCCTAGATCAAGTTTAACTGCAGCGGAACAAGCAATCCATTAAAAGAGTCAAGTAGAGAATAAAATCTACTATCTTTTATGATTTAAAAGGTTTTCAACACTTTTATCATTTGGGACTCGACTTAATAAATAATCCACATCATCGAATCACCCCGCACTACTACTGCCAAGGATATTCTTTAGTATCACGACCACTTAATTATCCATGCACTACTGACTAAAGATAATCATGTTTTCATCAACGGTCCCGATCATGCCATAAAACAATTCATCTTTGCACCCTTGGCAAGAGAATTCATAGCCATAATCATACCAAAAGCGGTCCATCAATGCACTACGGGCCAATGAGGACTTTTACCACATCATTTGTAACATTACTACCATGATTACAAGAATAATCCTCGGTCATAATCATACCAAGTCCATCTATGCACTATGTGCCACAGATGACTTTCAACAAAATATAAACATGAGGATGATGACAATGATATAAGAATTCAATAAAACAAGTTCAAGAATTAATTTATCCAGAACTAATAATGTCCAAATTGTCAACATAATCCGCTTTGTAGAGTAAAATTCAAGAATGCTCGGAAGAATATTTCCATGAAAAGATCTTTGGATGAAGCTTAAATATCAAGCATATTCCACTAATTTCATGGAGTATAGAAGTCAAAACTTTAACCAACCGAGTATAATAAAGAATGGAATAACAAAAGAAATCACCATGTATGCGGTGCTTCAGATAGATAAAGTTATTCAACAGAATACTAAATAATGGAACGAAGTCGGTAAATTCGCATGCAAGCGAGGATGTTCCAAGCAGAATAATAAAGAATGAAATAACAAAAAAATCACCATGCATGCATGCGGTACCCGCATGAAGACAAAGTTATTCAATGTAATACTAATAAGGGCGGAATCGGTCCCGTAAAACGCATGCATGTGCGTGATATTCCAAAGAATAATAATAAAGACGGAACCAGTCCGGCGTAAAATGCATGAGCAGAGGATATTCAGCGAGAATAATAAAGGCAGAATCGGGTTAGGCGTAAAACGCATGACGAGGATATTACAGCAGTAATAATAATAAAGAGCGGAACCGAGTTCCAGGCGTAAAACGTCTGACATGAATATTCCAACAGAATAATAAAAAGGCGGAATCAGGTCCTGCGTAAAACGCATGCATGGATATTCCAATGTAATAATAAAGGCGAAAAAATAGAAGAATGTCACCAAGTATAGGGTAACTTGGCGTATATAGGTTATTCCAATGTAATAATAAAGAATGGAATAATGTAAGTTCTCTTTATGAATACAAAAGAAATAATACTCCCCTACAGTACAACAAATAATATTCCTACTTTAAAAAAAAGCTGATCTTTGGAATAGTGAGGTAGCAGACTTTCTTCTTCTTTCTCTCTATAATTTCTCTCTATAATAATTGCTCTAAAGCTTTTGTGAATTGGTGAGAAATGAAGGAAGAATGAGCTTCTATTTATAGAAAAATATTGTTTCGATAATTGAACGTTTTGGGGCTCGAAATATTACAGTATAATACCTTCCACTTTTTCTTCATTTTTAATTTAGTTCTACAAGTATTATCAATCTTGCACCAACTCTCCTAATAGTAAATCATGTGAATCAATAGTACAATCATATGAATAAATAGTATAATCATGTGAATAAATAGTATAATCATGTAAAAAAATTAATTACAGTATAGTACCTTCAACTATACCTCCATTTTTAACTTAGTCATTCAAGTATTATCAATTTTGCACCACCACCCCTAATAGTATAAGAATGTGAATCAATAGTACCCCGTGAATAATAACTCGTGAATAGTAACTCGTGAATAGTACTCCGACACGAAAAGTGCTCCGAATACCCGAGTGAACAATATAACCTCTAGACATCAATTATTATCGAAATAAATGTCGATTTTCACTAACACAAACAATTCCAACATAATGAAACTATTTTTATCAACAATATAAATTTTGAAATTTCAAAGTTTGACTTTCCCCGAAAAAGTCAACTGTTGACTTTTTGATCAAATAGTGAATCCCAAAAAATTTTGTGTTTATTGACTATTTTTACTAATTTCATCGTTTCGGACTCAAATATCACGTCCGTGTCTCCAAATTCAACTCTGAACACAACTTCAATTTTAATAACGTTCATCATTAATATTATAACTCACAATATTTATCAACCAGGTCATTCCCAGGAAAGAGGGGGCTTTCCAATAAGGATTTCTCCTTATTGGCGCGCAATTAGGTGACCAAACCTCTCCTTGACAGAACTTCTAGACATTATAAATATTGCAATTTAATAATATGAATAACCTTGTCATCTCAATTATTGATTTAATAAAATAACATATTATGCAGATGATACTGTGACAATAATCGAATCAATAATATGAGAGATATGATGTAACAATTACTGTAGCAATAATTGAGTATAACTAAGTGACTTCTCACATAAGCATTAATAATCAATACCATGTGCTACTATGCAACCACGCGTATTACTGTACTTTTACTACCGGGTAATTCAACAGTATTAACAGTAAAACCTCCGCCGTTATTTTCATAAAATATTTTTGTCGTTTTCTAACTACGATAGTACTTCCGTTGTGGGGTCCATCAATGATTATGCCATCGCATGAATATTCCCCGACAAAAAGAATATTATATAACAACTTGCGTACTTTGAAAAATTTATAAATACTACCCACAACTATAATATTATATCAAATCCACACCATAATATTCAAAAAATTATTTCGAGAAAATTAAATATTTATTCATAAAATCTGGGGTCTCACAATCTCCCCCCCCCCCCCCCCTTATGGAATTTCGCCCTCAAAATTTTATATACATTACGGTATCTTTGAAGAGGTGAGGATACCTCGTCAGATTCTAACTCTTGAGGTATAACCTTTGAGTGTTGAATACGATTCTTTTTATCCAAGATTTTAACATGTATCTCCTCATACGTTAAATCTTTTTCTATCTCGTCCGGTTCTAAATCAATAATGTGGTTCGTGTCATCCACATATTTACGTAACATCGATATGTTAAAAACGTTATGAACACGCGACATACTTGGCGGTAAAACGAGTTTATCGGCCACAGTTCCTACTCGATCGAAGATTTTAAATGGGCCAATCAAATCGAGGGTTGAGATTTCCTCTCTTCGTCGATTCTTGCTTCTAGAATAATGCCCTCTTGAACCTTCTTAATTCTTCATAATCATCAGCTCTGAGTGTGTAGTTTGAGCGGCTTTAACTTTATCGATTAAAGTCAATGTTAATCGTATATTCGTTATCTTGACGTGGGTCCCTAGAGTCTTTAACTCTATCTTCATCATTTGTAAGTTATACGAAATGAGTCTTTGTGTTAACAACATCGCACTCATAAACGCATACGATCTTTTACTCAACACGTCGCCTACCACGTTTCATTTCTTCCACGATGATATTGAATGAATACGATCGTAATCTTCAACATTTCGAGCCAACATCTTTGGCGCATGTTACGTTCATTTTAGTTGAAGAAATATTTGAGGGTTTAAGAAATGGGTTTTGTACTGGGGTCAATACAAAATTCGATTTCACGCTCTAGGGTTGGCTAAGAAGTCTTCAAGAATACGTCAGGAAATCTATTAACAATAGAAATGTCATTCAAAACTGTGACTCTCATCCAAGACTTGGATAGTATGTCACATTGATACCTATCAACTTGTCATCGTCATTCACGACATCACCTACAGAAAGTCTGGTTTTGGTGCATTCCACACAAGGAAGTCAACAACGAAAGGCTCGGGGCTCTTTACTTATGGCTTGATATGACAGTAATTGACTTTAGTGGTTTAGTTACTTAAAAAGTTAGGAATGTGACGCCCCCAAAATAGGTATACAACACCCATTCTGAGTCGTCAAAATACATGGTACAGAAACAACTACAACTTTATTAATACAACATAAAAACTGTGAGTTTAAATACAAATATTGTCATCTAGACAATATCCAAACTCAAATAAGTCCTCATTACAATTATTAATACACTATTTTACAGAATAGTGAGGACTACTAGAACCACTTCTAGAACCATCATTCCATACCCCGACTAGTACTCGCTACATTCTCGCCTCTTGAGAAGAAAAATGGAACAACAAGGAAAAGGGTGAGCTCAACTAGCCCAGTAAAGAACATTATGACTAAGATAATATAAAACAAATTATCGTTAGTCCTCAACAGGGAAAAATCTAATAGAATACAATAGACAATAAGTTTGAAATCAATATTCGCAGCGGAGATAATAATTCATTAGAAGAGTAAAGTAGAGAATGCAATCAACTATCTTCTATATATGAATTTAAAAGTTCATCGTTGATATTTTATCCCTGTAACATCCATCAATATATATCTGGAATTAAATATTCATCTTTGCATTACAGGCCAAAGATATTCATCAGTTGGTCATGTTCATCAAAACACCTGTTCATCTTTGCACTACAGGCCAAAGATATTCATCAAAAAATCATTCATCTTTGTACTACATGCCAAAGATATTCAGTAATATCATCATTTAGGACTGAGGATGATGAAAAATATTTTAAAAAAAACGAATCCAGTGAAACAAAAGAATAAATGTGACGCCCCCAAAATAGGTCTAATCCATCCAACCTATTCTGAGTCGTCAATAACATGGTACAAAAAATAACTACAACTTTATTACTACAATTGTCGTGCAAAATATAACAACACATATACTATGAGTTTTAATACCAACTGTGACTCATGTCCCAACTATGGACATCACCTCACATTGATACATTACATAAAAGCACGATCGATAAGCTGTTTTAGAAATTAAAATCTTTGGGAAGTGCTCAAGGAAACCTTCGTACATGGGAGGCCATGCATCTAAGTTATAATAGATATTATATGCCCACAGAATTATCTTTGGTTAACCCAATAGACCCCAAAGAAAAATGAGAAGGTTAATATCATGGTCCTTCCAATGGTGAGTCTTCTCTTGACATATAACTATCTCCACCGTTTGCAATTGAACATTATATTTCAAATAAACTCCAAGATCATATAGGTAGTGCTCATAGATATACTCAGCAAGTGGATTTGCACAACCCTGTCTTATGATAACTCGTAGGTCATTAGACATCTTGTATGATAGTGGCAAAACACCCTTCCAAAGTTGGGTTCACCTCACCCTATTCAATTCACCAAAATTAAATATCAATTGACATATACAATACGACACACTTATCTAAAGTTCTCAACAAAATTATTTCCATACTATTTAGGGAGAACCTCAACAACTATAGACCAACGTTTCTATTTTCCTATTACCCCGCTTTCGACCCCAACCTACACTCTTGTTACACGAAAGGAATTGTGAAGTTGCGAGGGTGTGAACACAACTAGCTTCAAGAAAGAATATCATGACTAAAGATAATTAAATTATTAATAGCCTTCATCAGTAATAAATCAGAGATTTAGAACATATGGTAGATGATAAAATTTTTCAACCATAGTTGCAGCGGAATGAGCAATCCATTAGAAGAGTCAAATAGACTATAAAGTCTATTATCTTCTCCATGTTAAAAGTCCACCAATAATATTTTATCCCTGTAACATCAATCAACAGTTCCTTTTCACAATCATATAAATAACTCATAATCATAATTGTGATTCTAAATTCCTCTTCGCATCCAAGACTAAGATAATTTTCATCACCTGTCTTTACCTGAAACATCAAAGATCATGGTTATACCAAATCACAGTTCATGTTCATAATCATACTAATAAATTCATCTTTTCACCACGGGCCAAAGATATTCATCAATAGTTCATCTTTGCACTACATGCCAAAGATATTCAACAACAAGTCATCTTTACACTACGGGCCAAAGATATTCATCAATAATTGATCTTTGCACTACAGGCCAAAGATATTCATATCTCAAAGAAATACATAATCATTTCAGAATTTATATATACCATAATTATAATCATATATGTTAATCAATTCACCTTTGCACTTAAGCTAAAGATATTCAATTATAAATTCAATGGTCATGATCATACCAGTCAACAATTCAACTTTGCACTACTGGCCAAAGAGAACCTATAGTTATGATCATACCAATAATCTACCCATCTTTACACTCAAGTCAAAGAGAAATATCATCATTAGGGTTATAAGAATGTTATATATGATAATAAAAACAATATAATCAACATATAGATTTAATCTCAAGAGTAAAATTCATAAATCAATGATTTCATAACACCTTAATCAAAATGTTATAAATCACTTCATAATCTCATAATCTAATATTATTAATATTACCATAATATTTTAATCATTTCTTAAACTTATAAACAATTAATTCCGATTGTTTACACTTTACTAATTAATGCATTTAATCATCTTAAAATGCCAACCTCATAAGATCTCATCACCAATAATCAAAACCCTCATCAAAAAACTGCATATACCTCGTATATGATTCTCAAGCCATAAAATCATATTTTCCAATTTTCTTACTTCACATAACATATTCAATTCATTTACTTATAACTAGAACATTTTCATGAAAAATACCAAATCAGTTCCAAAAATATTTCTTTTCTGGGATTTAGCATAATATAGTCCCATATTGAACATATATTTTTCTCGGAATTTTTAAAATTCATTTACTATTTTTCATATGACCAAAACTGCCGAATATTTAAACATTTATCATAAATTGTACTTTTATCCAAAAATTATGAAATTTACAGGATATACTGATATTATATAGATGTACTCCCAATAAAAATTTTACCAATTTTGGAGTTAACCACAAGGAGTTATAAGGGTTTACTTTTAAAATAGTCTTTTCTCATAAAATCCATAACTCCTAATCTATACATCCAAAAATCGCCATTTTTGGACACAATCTACAAAACTCATCAAATTATCATTTCAAAATTTTCCAGAATTTTTGAAGGTTCAGAAAAATTTCGAAATTTAAAAACATAATAACCCTTACATAATAACGACAATATCCCTTACCTCGAAAAAAAAAGACTAAAGATTTGGATCGGAATAACGCCGAAACGAACTTGCACCGTATAGCAACACTCAAGATATCAAAATACTCACAAGAATACACTCGATAATATAGAGAGCGAAGTAGAGAGAAAACTTCAGTTTCTGGTGTGATTTTCAATTCTAACCTAAGCACCTATTTATAGGAAATTGCTTAGAACACTAAAGCAAAAAATTGAATATAATAATATTATTTATAAACAAAATTCCTAAGCACACCACCAGCTGATTTAAACCATTTAACACATGCCCCTCAAATGAAAAAAAATGTTTTTCTTAAAAATAATAATTAGAACTTCCAAAAATCAATTATTTCGGAACTTCGGAATTTCAATAATTCATAATAAATAGCCCTTTATCAGAAAAATTCAAAACACATGTCCTTTCCATAGGAAATTCCATTCTCTACATCTTTTCAGAAGAAAGTTTTTTCAAATTCCAAACATAAATTGACCGAAATCCACAAACGGACGATTTTACAGGCTATAATCAAATTGCAGTCAAAATTTGTGTCCACCAACATGTTTAACATGTGTTAAACATTTTTTGTAACACACAAAACATATTTTTAGCATTTAATGCAACAAAACTACTCTTCCTCCTCATTTATTCATATATTACACATTCATTGTAAAAATATCACCATTATTATATTACTGTAATATAATAATATATTTTATCAGAAAAGATAAAATATCAATTTTTAACAATTGTCACATTAAAAATTTTCTCCATCTATAACCACATAAAATGAATATTTCCTTATAATATAAATCAATAATTAATTATTCACAAATAATAATACAGATCCACAATACTGACAACTAGGCAGTTCCCAGGAAAGAGAGGGCTTTCCAATAAGGTTTTCTCCTTATTAGCGCACAATTAGATGACCAAACCTCTCCTTGACAGAACTTTCTAGACATTGCCAATAATGCTATCTAATAATATTATCCAAATAATATGAATTATTGATCCGATAATGGGAAATACTATGCCATGACAATTATTGAAACAACAATAATATAAAATATCAATGTAGTAATTATTGAATCAATAAAATAAAATATTGAACAGTAATTCTGTAACAATTATTGAGTAATGCCTTCTTACGAATTTTTTTTATCATGCTTCATGAATAGTACTCGTGAATAGTAACTCATGAATAGTAACTCGTGAATAGAATACAATAGACAATAAGTTTGAAATCAATATTCGCAGCGGAAATAATAAATCATTAGAAGAGTGAAGTAGAGAATGCAATCTACTATCTTCTATATACGAATTTAAAAGTTCATCGTTGATATTTTATCCTGTAACATCCATCAATATATATCCGAATTAAATATTCATCTTTGCACTTTCAAAGCCAAAGATATTCATCAGTTGGTCATGTTCATCTAAACACCTGTTCATCTTTGCACTACAGGCTAAAGATATTCATCAGAAAATCATTCATCTTTGTACTACATGCCAAAGATATTCAGTAATATCATTTAGGACTGAGGATGATGAAAAATATTTTAAAGAAAACGAATCCAGTGAAACAAAAGAATAAATATTAAGGATTCGTACTTTAAACAATCCAAGTTCAAAAATACTTCAAAAATAATCAGAGTGGAGTAAAATTCAAGAATGAAGACCAAAACATAGATCCAATCAAAGATAGGAATCATAACAGACGATCTTGGACACAGAAAAGAAAATTTAATTTTTTTGTGAATAGTGTCGTATTCGTGAATAGTGTCGTATACGTGAATAGTAATTCTGACACTAAAAGATAGAAATTCCACAAGAAAATCATCATGCTTCGTGAATAGTAACTCGTGAATAGTAACTCATGAATAGTAACTCATGAATAGTAACTCGTAAATAGTAACTCATGAATAGTAACCCCGACATGAAAAAGTTCTAAATTTGATAAAAAAATTCCAACCAATATTTCTGCATAATGATATTGATGAAATAATATCACTTACGAAGAAAATAACATCCCTTACTTTATAAAAATAGTACTTCTAGTTGAAACACCGGATATAAGCTATGACTTGAACTTGCACCGTATAGCAACACTCAAAGTATCAAAATACTCACAAGAATACACTCAATATATCGAGAGAGAAAGAGAGAGAAGATTTCAGTTTCTGGTGTGATTTTCAATTCTAACCTAAGCACCCTATTTATAGGAAATTGCTTAAAACACCAAAGCAGAAAATTTATTAAAATATTAATATATTTATATAAATTTTCCTTAGCCCACTTTTTTGGTCTAGACATCAGCCATCAACCCACCAAAATCACAAAAAACGTTTTTGTTAAAATAAATATTTAAAACTTCCAAAAATCGATTATTCTAGAACTTCGGAACTTCAATAATTCATAATAAATAGCCCTTTTATCAGAAAAATTCAAACCACATGTCTTTTCCATAGGAAATTTCATTCTCTACAACTTTGTAAGTTTAAGTTTTTCCAAATTCCAAACAGAAATTGACCGAAATCCATAAACGGACGATTTTACAAGCTATAATCAAATTTCAGTCAAGAAATGGGGTCCACCGACACACAAAACATGTGTTAATCATTTAATGCAACAAAAATACTCTTCCTCCTCATATACTCATATATCCCACATTCATTGTAAAAATATCACCATTATTGTATAATATAATAAAATATTATTTTATCAGAAAAGATAAAATATTAATTTTTAATAATTGTCACTTTAAAAAATTTCTCCATCTATATCCACATAAAATCAATATTTTTCTCATCAAATAAATCAATAATTAATTATTCATAAATAATATTACAGAATCACTAATCTTGCAACCGTGTAGTTCTCCGAGAAAGAGGGCTTTTAATAAGAATTTCTCCTTACTAAATAGCGTAATTAGGTGACCAAACCTCTCCTTAAAATGTAACTTTCTAGACATTGCCAATAATGTTTTCTAATAATATTATTCAGATAATATGAATTATTGCTTCGATAATGGAAAAAATCTTGTGTAGTGACAATTATTGAAACAACAAGATAATATAAAATATCAACGTAGCAATTATTGAATTAATAAAATAAAATATTGAGCGAAGAACTCGTAACAATTATTGAGTAAAGTGCTTCTTACGTAAGAATCAATAATTGGTGCAATCTGGTATCTTCATTGTGCAACAACGCCAGACATCGTGTTTTTAACCACCGGGTATTCCAACAAGTTGTTAATCTGTGAATAACTACGCCAATTATTTATAAACAACTTATACTTGTCGTTTTCTTCATCCAATCACTTTCTGTTATGGGGCCACACAAGGCTGCACCGTCGTACGAATATTCCCCGACAGCAAGAATATTCCATGACCAAACGAATATTCTTCGACAACAATGAGTATTTTATAACCACTTGTTTATTTGAAATATTTGCGCATTTTACCCATAACTAACCACATTAATCAAATCAACCTTTACTATTTCAAAATGATAAATAGAGGAAATTAAATTTCATTTATTAATAATTTGGGGTCTTACAACCTCCCCTCCTTATGAAATTTCGTCCTCGAAATTGACGTACGTACCTCGTGTTTCAAAAAGATGAGGGTACCTCGCTTTCATTTCCGTTTCTAACTCCCAGGTCATTTCCTCAATAGCATGGTTTCTCCACAAAACTTTAACCTGTGGTATGACCTTCGTGTGTAGGACATGCTCATTCCTATCCAAGATCTTGACATGTACCTTTTCATACGTTAAGTCTTCGGCTATCTCGTCCGGTTCTAACTCAATAACATGGTTCGGGTCTTTAATATATTTACGAAGCACGGATACGTGAAAAACATTATGAACACGAGACATACTTGGAGGTAACGCGAGTCTATAGGCCACATTTCCTACTCGGTCAAGAATCTGAAATGGACCAATAAATCGTGGATTGAGCTTTTCTCTCTTCCCAAATCTTGTAACTCCTTTCCATGGAGCAACACGCAACAATACATGATCCCCAATGTCAAATTCCACGTCCTTTCGATGAAGATCCGCATAACTCTTTTGTCGATCATGTGCCGTTTGTATACGTTATCGAATCATTTGGATCTTTTCGATAGTCATACGTACCAACTTGGGTCCCAACAATGTTGCTTTCCCCACCTCATCCCAACATATTGTAGAGCGACACTTTCGTCCATACAATGCTTCAAATGGAGCCACACCTATACTTGTCTGATAACTGTTGTTGTAGGAGAATTCCACCAATGGTAGGTACTTATCCCAACTCCTTTGAAATCGAGGACACAAAGTCTTAATAGATCTTCAAGTGTTTGAATAGTCCTCTCTGATTGTCCGTCCGTTTGAGGATGGTATGCCGAACTGAACCGTAAATCCGTGCCCATAGCTTTTTGCAAGCTAACCCAAAATCTTGAAGTAAATCTTGGGTTACGATCCGAAACTATGGATACTGGCATGCCATGCAACCTCACAATCTCACTCACGTACATACTAGTAAGACGTTCAAGGGAATAAGTCTCCCGTAGTGGTAAGAAATGGGCAGACTTGGTTAATCTATCAACAATAACCCAAATCGCATTAATGCCTTGAGAAACCGTGGGAAGACCCATAACGAAATCCATAGTAATGTGTTCCCACTTCCATCTCTAAATCTCAAGTGGTTGCAACGGACCCTTAAGTACTTGATGCTCCGCCTTTACACGTTGACAAGTTAAACACCTCGAGATAAACTTTGCAATCTCTCTCTTCATATTATTCCACCAAAATGTATGTGAAGATCACGATACATTTGGTACTTTCGAGATGGATTGCAAATGGTGTATTGTGTGCCTCCATCATGATCTTGTACTTCAAATCAGAATCGTTAGGAACACAAAGTCTGGAGTGGACTCGAAGTATTCCTTCTTCATCGATTCTTGCTTCTGAAATAGCACCTTCTTGCACTTTCTTCTTCATACGCATCAACTCCGGGTCTGTGACTTGAGCAACTTTAACTTTATCGATTAAAGTTAGTTCTATGTGTATACTTGACATCATCGCACTCGTTCCTGCATATGATCTTCTACTCAATGCGTCAGCTACCACGTTTGCTTTTCCAGGATGGTATGGTCAGAACATGTGCCAAAATGAGTCTCCTCTTGAGTTCTTTGAAGCTCTTCCCACATTCCTTGCTCCATTCGAATTTTGTATCTCTATGAGTCAGATGCGTTAATGGAATAGCGATTCGAGAATATCCTTCAACGAATCTCTGATAATAACCAACTAAGCCTAGAAAGCTACGTATTTCGATTACCGACTTAGGTTGTTCTCAACTGTGACTCATATCCCAACCTTGGATAGCACATCACAATTACGTCTATCAGTTTACTATCGCACGAATATGGCATCCCCTACGGAGAGTCTGGCTTCGATGCATTCCACAAAAGAAGTCACCAGATAGAGGCTCGGTTATCAGCTTCTATAGTTGGGTTTTTAACTCCTGAAGTTCAATAGGAGCCATTCGATATGAGATTTTAGAAATGGGTTTTGTACCGGGTTCAAAATCGATACAAAAATATCATTCAAATCTGACGTATTTTTGTTCAAGTCCATAACATGGCTAAGAAAGCTTGACATCCGTTTTTCAATAAACGAATGACTTTACTGACGATATAAAAGAGTTTGACTTCAATGGTTTGGTTGCTTAAATTTGAATAACGAGTTCTTTGAGGAATATGAAAACTAACAACCTTACAAAAGCAATCAATTTGGCATGATGAGTAGTTAACCAATCAATCCCTAAAATCACATCAAAAGCAAGTATCTTTAAAGAGATAAGGTCAACAGGTAATGTGATGGTGCCAACTTGGATCAAACAAGATTTATAAACAGTGGATGTGACGAAAGTTTCTCCTAACGGAGTTTCAATAGATAAGTCAAAGTCTAATTTTCTCCGGAGTCAAGTTTAAACGTTGAGTATAAGTAGGAGAGAGAAATGAATGGGTAGAACCGGTATCTAATAAGGTATAAACTTCGTAAGAATTTATAATTAACTAACCCGTGCTAACTTCGTTTGGGTTCCTCGCATTCGACCCGACCACGACAAATGCTCTTCCGAGAACCGATTGACTTTGATTTTTTCAGGATGACCTTTTGAGTCACGATCCCCATTGGACTTGGTTTCGCTTCTGGAGACAATCTCGAGCTATATGACCATCTTTTCCACAACTAAAACATACCTTGGAAGGTTGGAAGCAGTTTGGACTTATGTGTCCCTCTTCTCGCGTCATAGTAGCATCTAAATGGCGGTCTTTTTCCTCCTCTAAAATTCGTTGCTTTGGTGTTGGTGCTTGACGCCTTCTTCCGTCATTATTGAATCTTCTTTTTTTGAAACTTTTACTTGACTCACCTTTCCTATTATCTTGGCCATGATTACCACCAAAGTGGTTACCATTTCTGGCATGATAATTTTCTCCACGATGGTTATCATTGTTCCGATGACCGTTTCCACCGGTACGATTATCATCGAGTTGTTGGTCATTATTCTTCAGTTGAGCCGACTCATTATCGTGCTCCAATAACTGAGCCCTATTCACAACATCTGAATATAAACAAAGTTTGTGAAAAATGAGGTATTGGCGTATTTTGGGTTTCAAACCTCGCAGAAACATTCGCGTCATTCTCTCCTCATTATCAACAAAATGGGATACAAATCGGGACAACTCGGCAAACTTAGCTTCGTACTGCGACACGTTCATATTGTTTTGCTCTAGCTTGATGAACTCTACCTCCTTCATGTGACGAATACTTTCGGGAAAGTACTTGTCGTTGAACAATTCTTGGAACTTCTCCCAAGAAATCTTCAGTGCGGCAGGCTGAGTACGCTTTATGGATTCCCACTAATAATATGCCTCTCCTCGCAACATGAAGGTGGCGAAATGAACCTTTTGCTCCTATGAGCATCCCAAGACATCAAATATTTTAGTGATCTGCTTTATCCACGTCTCTGCCGTAAGTGGTTCTGGCTCTCCCAAAAACTTCGGCGATCCTAACTCCTTGAACTGCTTAGCGGTGACCATCCGTGAGTTGCCAGTGTTTCCACCTGCATTTTGAACAGTAGTCTCTCTCGTTTGGTTTTGCATGAATTCTAAAAAGTTCCTAAACATACCATCATTCGTCATTTGGTCGGTGTTATTGTTTACAGGAGGGTTATTGCCTTCGTTATCCTGGGTATTGACCAGTGGTGACTCAACGGTCTCATGTGCTCCATTGCTTATCTCAACATCTTCAGATGCCATTTTACTGTCACAAAACAATGGTTAATTGACATGCCACATATTAACCCTATATTCTGACCGACCAATTAAATAACAAATAAGCTTAGGTAGGACACACTAGCGAAGGATTTACTCGTCTCTCCCCTCCTAATTCTATTCCCCGATCTCCGCCAGAGATCATATCCCTAAGCTCTGATACCAACTGTGATGCCCCCAAAATAGGTATACAACACCCATTCTGAGTCGTCAAAATACATGGTACAGAAACAACTACAACTTTATTAATACAACATAAAAACTGTGAGTTTAAATACAAATATTGTCATCTAGACAATATCCAAACTCAAATAAGTCCTCATTACAATTATTAATACACTATTTTACATAATAGTGAGGACTACTAGAACCACTTCTAGAACCATCATTCCACACCCTGACTAGTACTCGCTACATTCTCGCCTCTTGAGAAGAAAAATGGAACAACAAGGAAAAGGGTGAGCTCAACTAGCCCAGTAAAGAACATTATGACTAAGATAATATAAAACAAATATTCGTTAGTCCTCAACAGGGAAAAATCTAATAGAATACAATAGACAATAAGTTTGAAATCAATATTCGCAGCGGAAATAATAAATCATTAGAAGAGTGAAGTAGAGAATGCAATCTACTATCTTCTATATACGAATTTAAAAGTTCATCGTTGATATTTTATCCCTGTAACATCCATCCATATATATCTGTAATTAAATATTCATCTTTGCACTATAGGCCAAAGATATTCATCAGTTGGTCATGTTCATCTAAACACCTGTTCATCTTTGCACTGCAGGCTAAAGATATTCATCAGAAAATCATTCATCTTTGTACTACATGCCAAAGATATTCAGTAATATCATTTAGGACTGAGGATGATGAAAAATATTTTAAAGAAAACAAATCCAGTGAAACAAAAGAATAAATATTAAGGATTCGTACTTTAAACAATCCAAGTTCAAAAATACTTCATAAATAATCAGAGTGGAGTAAAATTCAAGAATGAAGACCAAAACAAAGATCCAATCAAAGATAGGAATCATAACAGACGATCTTGGACACAGAAAAGAAAATTTAATTTTTCTGTGAATAGTGTCGTATTCGTGAATAGTATCGTATACGTGAATAGTGTCGTATACGTGAATAGTAACTCCAACACTAAAAGATAGAAATTCCACAAGAAAATCATCATGCTTCATGAATAGTACTCGTGAATAGTAACTCGTGAATAGTAACTCATGAATAGTAACTCGTGAATAGTAACTCGTGAATAGTAACTCATGAATAAGTAACCCACATGAAAAAGTTCCAAATTTGATAAAAAGTTCCAACCAATATTTCAAAGATAATGATATTGAAGAAATAATATCACTTACGAAGAAAATAACATCCCTTACCTCGTAAAAAGCAAGATTACAGTTGAAACACTGGGATATAAGCTATGACTTGAACTTGCACCATATAGCAACACTCAAAGTCTCAAAATACTCACAAGAATACACTCAATATATCGAGAGAAAGAGAGAAGATTTAGGGGCTCGGTGTGATTTTCAATTCTAACATAAGCACCCTATTTATAAGAAATTGCATAGAACACCAAAGTAGAAAATTTATTAAAATATTAATATATTTATATAATTTTTCCTTAGCCCACTTTTTTGGTCTAGACATCAGCCATCAACCCACCAAAATCACAAAAAACATTTTTGTTAAAATAAATATTTAAAACTTCCAAAAATCAATTATTCTAGAACTTCGGAACTTCAATAATTCATAATAAATAGCCCTTTTATCAGAAAACTTCGAACCACATGTCTTTTTTATAGGAAATTTCATTCTCTACAACTTTGTAAGTTTAAGTTTTTCCAAATTCCAAACAAAAATTGACCAAAATCCATAAACGGGCGATTTTACAAGCTATAATCAAATTTCAGTCAAGAAATGGGGTCCCATTGACACACAAAAACATGTGTTAATCATTTAATGCAACAAAAATACTCTTCCTCCTCATATACTCATATATCCCACATTCATTGTAAAAATATCACCATTATTGTATAATATAATAAAATATTATTTTATCAGAAAAGATAAAATATCAATTTTTAACAATTGTCACTTTAAAAATTTTTTCTCCATCTATATCCACATAAAATCAATATTTTCCTCATCATATAAATCAATAATTAATTATTCATAAATAATATTACAAAATCACGCAGATCGGCAACCAGTAGTTCCCCAAGAAAAAGGGGGCTTAATAAGAATTTCTCCTTATCTGGCGCGCGCAATTAGGTGACCAAACCTCTCCTTAAACAGAACTTTCTAGACATTGCCAATAATGTTTTCTAATAATATTATTCAGATAATATGAATTATTGCTTCGATAATGGAAAATACCGTGTAGTGACAATTATTGAAACAACAGTAATATAAAATATCAACGCAAAGAATTATTAAATCAATAAAATAAAATATTGAAAGAATTCATCGTAATAATTATTGAGTAGTGCCTTCTTTACCTAAGAATCAATAATTGGTGCAATACTGGTAAAGCATCTTGTGCAACAACGCGTATTCGTGTTTTTAACCCAAGGTATTCCAACGGTGTTAACGATAACAACTACGTCGTTATTTATAAACAACTTATACTTGTCGTTTTCTTCATCCAATCGCTTTCCGTTATGGGCCCACCCCGCAAGGCGCTAAGCGTCGTGCATTTAATATTCTCGACAACAAGAATATTCCACGACCAAACGAATATTCTCCGACAACAATGAGTATTTTATAACCACTTACTTATTTGAAATATTTGCGCATTTTACCCATAACTAACTACATTAATCAAATCAACCCTTACTATTTTAAAATGATAAATAGAGAAAATTAAATTTCATTTATTAATAATTTTGTGTCTTACAAGGAATATAAAAACTAACACCTTACGAAAAGCATGATGAGTAGTTAACCAATCGATTCCAAAAATCACATCCATGCAAATATTTTCAAAGAGATAAGGTTGACAGGTAACGTGAAAGTGTTGATTTGAATCAAACAAGATTTATAAATAGTAGAGGTAACGAAGGTAGAACCCAACTGAGTTTCAACAGATAAATCAAAGTCTAACTTCTCCGAAGTTAAATTCAAACATTGAACACAACTAGGTGAAATAAAAGAGTGAGTAGAACCAGTATCTAACACGGTATAAACTTCACAAAAGTTTATGATTAACTTACCCGTGATAATTTTATTCAGGTTCCTCGTTACGAAAAAAAAACGCTCTCTCTTAAACTACCGGTTTTGGCTTGTCTGGGACATCCTTTGGCATCACTATCCCAGCTGGACTTGACTTCACCATACGACAAAATCGAGCTAGGTGACCTTCTCTTCCGCAATTGAAACACGCTTTGGATTGCTGCGTACAGTTTGGACGGATGTGTCCCTCCTGTCCGTATTTGAAACATACGACCGATGATCGCTCTTTTTCCTTTGAAACGGGTGCTGGTGCTGCTGTCTTTCTATCATTATTGAACCTTCTCTTCTTGAAATTTCCACTTCTATTATTTTGGCCACGATTACCACCGAAGTGGTTATCATTCTTGGCATGATAATTTCCCCCACGATGGTTATCATTGTTAGATGTTGAATTTGCCACCGGTACGATTATTATCATGTTGTTGGTCATTGCCTTTTGGTTGTGCTGTCTCATTATCGCGCTCCAATAACTGAGCCCTATTCACAACATCTGAATATAAACAAAGTTTGTGAGAAATAAGATATTGACGTATCTCAGGTTTCAAACCTCTTAGAAACATTCACGTCATTCGCCTCCTCATTATCAACCAAATGGGATGCAAACCGACAACTCGCAAATTTAGCCTCATATCATGCGACACGATCATATTATTTTGCTCCACTTTGATAAACTCCACCTCCTTCATGTGGTAATACTTTCGGAAAGTACTTGTCGTTGAATGACTCTTGGAACTTCTCCCAAGACATCTTGAGTCGCCGATGCGGTACGTTTTACTGATTCCCACCAATGATCCGCTTCTTCACGCAACATAAAGGTGGCAATGAAACCTTTTGCTCCTCGGAGCATCCCAAGACCTCAAATATCTTGGTGATCTGCTTTAACCACGCTCTCGCCTTTAAGTGGTTACGGCTTTCCAAAAACTCGTGGTCCCAGCTCCTTGAATTGCTTAAGCGGTGACCAATCTGTGGGTTGCCATTGTTTCTCCTACATTATGAGCAGGAGAGCCTTCACCGATGTTGCATGAATTCTAAAAGCTCTTAAACGCATCGTCGTTTCGTCAATTGATCGGTGTTGTTGTTTACGGGATGATTATCGCCATCCTGTTTGCTGTACACATCGGCCCCGATTATTGATCTGTGGAGACTCAACGGTCCTCTGTGTGGCTCCATTGCTATTCTCAACATTCTCGGATCTCATTTTCAAACACTACCACAAAACAAGGGTTAATTAACATATCACATATTATCCCTATACTCTGACCGACCAATTAAATACCAAATAAACTTAGGTAGGTCATACTAGCGAAGGAATTCCCCGTCTCTCCCCTCCTAGTTCTTATCTCATATATCAGCCAGGGATCATATCCCTAAGTTTTGATACCAACTGTGACGCCCCCAAAATTAGGTATATGTGACGCCCCCAAAATTAGGTATACGTCACCCATCTTGGGTCGCCACTTACATGGTACATAAATTCAAATACAACTTAATAATACAACCGGCAGTTGTATAATACGAATAAAACATAAAGCTGTGAGTTTGAATACAAATATTGTCTACTAGAGATTATACAAACTCAAAAGGAGTCCTTATTATAATTATTATTACACTATTTTCACGTAATAATGAGGACTACTAATGCTATCATCTCGGTCCATCACTCTGTTCCCCGACTAGTCCTCGCTACGTTCTCATTTTCTCAAGAGAACAATAAAAAAGTAAAAGGTGAGCTCAACTAGCCCGATGGGAAATATTATGACTAAGATAATGCGTAATATATTATCGTTAGCCTTCAACAAAGTTGTTAAACCGATACAATATAACAACCATCAAGTTTAAGCTGCGGTGAACAAGCAATCCATTAAAAGAGTCAAGTAGAGAATAAAATCTACTATCTTTTATGATTTAGAAGATTTTCATCACTTTTATCATTTGGGACTCGACAATAAATAATCTACATCATCGAATCACCCCTACACTACGGCCAAGGATATTCTTTAGTATCACGACCACAATTATCCATGCACTACGGGCCAAGAATATTTGTGTATTCAATAATGGTCATGATCATGCCAACAACTATCCATCAATGCTCTACGGGCCAATGAGGACTTTTACCACATCATTTGTAACATTACGGTCATGATTACACCGAATAATCCCTGGTCATAATCATACCAATTCCATCTATGCACTATAGGCCACAGATGACTTTCAACAAAAAATAAATATGAGGATGATGACAATGATATAAGAATTCAATAAAACAAGTTCAAGAATTATTTTATCCAAGATCTAATAACATCCAAATTGTCAACATGATACTGCTTTGTAGAGTAAAATTCAAGAATGCTCAGAAGAATATTTCCATGAAAAGATACTGGATGAAGCGCAAATATCAAGGATATTCCACTAATTTCATGGAGTATAGAAGTCAAAACTTTAACCAACTAAGTATAATAAGGAATGGAATAACAAAAGAAATCACCAGGCATGCGATAGACCGCACAGGCAGGTTATTCCAATAGAAAAATAAATAACGGAATCAGTCCCACAGAAAGCGACTGAGCGAGGATATTCCAATGAGAATAATAAAGGCGGAATCGGTCGAGAGCGTAAAACGCATGCATAAGAGATATTCCAACAGAATAATAAAGACTTTTAACCAGTCCAAAGGTAGAGAACGCATGCATGTGATGTTCCAATGTAATGATAAAGAGGCGGAATCGTGTCCGGCGTAGAACGCATGAGACGGGATGTTCCAACAGAATGATAAAGAATGGAACAATGTAAGAATTTCACCAAGTATAGGGTAGCATGCGTATACAAAGTTATTCCAATGAATAATAAAGAATGGAATAACAGAAGTTCTCTTCATAGATAAGAAAGAAATAATACTCCCTACCTTGGAAAAAAAACTAGATACTAGAATAGTGAGGTAGCAGATTTCTCTTCTTCTTTCTCTCTATAATTTCTCTCTATAATAATCGCTCTAAAGCTTTTGTGAATTGGTGAGAAATGAAGGAAGAATGAGCTTCTATTTATAGGAAAATATAGTTTCGATAATTGCACGTTTTGGGGCTCGAAAAATTATAGTATAATACCTCTAACTTTTCTTTTATTTTTAATTTAGTCCTGCAAGTATTATCAATCTTTCACCAACTCCCCTAATAGTAAATAATGTGAATCAATAGTTCAATTATGTGAATCAATAGTATAATCATGTGAAAAATACGAATTATAGATATAGACTCCATCTATACCTCCATTTTTAACTTAGTCATGCAAGTATTATCAATCTTGCACCAACTCCCCTAATAGTAAATAATGTGATTCAATAGTACACATATGTGAACAAATAATTATATAAGCATGTGAATAGTAGCAATTAATTGCTTATTTATCCGATAAATTACCTGATTTATCAATATAACCCCTAGACATCAATTATCATCGGAATAAATGTCGATTTTCACTAACACAAACAATTCCAACATAATGAAACTATTTTTATCAAAAATATAAATTTTGAAATTTCGAAGTTTGACTTTTCCTGAAAAAGTCAACTGTTGACTTTTTGACCAAATAGTGAATCCCGAAAAATATCACGTCCGCGTCTCCAAATTCAACTCCGAACAAAATTCATTATTAATATTATAACTCATAATATTTATCAACCGTGTCGCTCCTGGAAGAGGGGCTTTCAATAAGGATTTCTCCCTATCATGCCAAGAATTAGGTGACCAAATCTCCCATTGACAGAATTTCTAGACAATGTAAATATTGCAATTTATAATATGAATAACTTTGTTGTCTCAAGTATTGATTTAATAAAAAACATTTTATGCAGATGATATTGTGACAATAATTGAATCAATAATATGATAGATATGATGTAGCAATTACTGTAGCAATAATTGAGTATAACTGAGTGACTTCTCACGTAAACATCAATAATCAATATTGTGTGCTACTATGCAACCACGCGTATTATTGTACTTTTAACACCGGGTGTTTCAACAGTTAACGGTAAAACTTCCGCCGTTATTTTCATAAAGTATTTTTGTCGTTTTCTCAATCCGATAATAATTCCGTTGTGGGGGTCCACCAATGATTGTGCCATTGTATTTAATATTCCTGTTAAAACGAATATTCACCACCAATCGAATATTATATAACAACTTGCGTACTTTGCAAAATTTGTAAATATTACCCACAACTATAACATTATATTAAATCCACACCATAATATTCAAAAATATATTTCGAGAAAATTTAATCTTTATTCAAAAAGTTGGGGTCTTACAACCTCCCCTTCTTATGAAATTTCATCCTCGAAATTAGGGTGCGTACCTGGTATGTCGAAGAGGTAAGGATATCTTGATTTCATCTCAGATTCTAACTCCCAGGTCATTTCTTCCACATCGTGGTTTCTCCACAAAACTTTGACTTGAGGTATAACCTTGGAGCGTAGAATATGATCCTTTTATCCAAGATTTTAACAGGTAACTCTTCATACGTTAAATCTTCCTCTATCTCGTCTGGTTCTAATTCAATAATGTGGTTCGGGCCTTTTACATATTTACGTAATATAGATATGTGAAAACGTTATGAACACGAGACATATACATGGCAGAAAGCGAGTCTATACGCCACGATTCCTACTCGATCGAGGATTAAAATGGGCCAATGAATCGAGGGTTGAGCTTTCCTCTCTTTCTAAATCTCATAACTCCCTTCTATGGAGCAACACGTAATAACACATGATCTCCAATATCGAATTCCACGTCCTTTGGATGAAGATCAGCATAAACTCTTTTGTCGATCTTGTGAGGTTTTTATACGTTGTCGGATCGTTTGAATCTTTTTCGTAGTCATAATGCATTCAACTCCGATCCCAACAACGTTGCTTCACCCACCTCATCCCAAAGACATCTTCGAGAAGCGACACTTTCTTCCATACAATGCCTCAAATGGAGCCATGCCAATACTTGCTTGATAACCTGTTGTTGTAGGAAAACTCCACCAATGGTAAGAACTTATCTCAACTTCCTTGAAGTCAAGGACACAGAGTCTTAATAGATCTTGAGAGTTTGAATCGCCTCTCCATCGCCCGTCCGTCTCCGAGGATGATATCTTGAGCTAAATCAGAACCGTGCCCATAGCTTTTTGCAAACAAACCCAAAATCTTGAAGTGAATCTTGGGTCTCGATCGTAAACTATGGATATCGCATACCATGCAATCTTACAACCTCATTTATGTATATCTGAGCAAGATGTTCAAGTGTATAAGTTTCTCAGATCGGTAAGAAATGAGCAGACTTGGTCAATCTATCAACAATGACCCAAATCGCATCTATGCCTTGAGAAACTTTGGGAAGACCAGTAACGAAATCCATGGTAATGTGCTCCCACTTCCATTCTAGAATTTCAAGTGGTTGCAATGGACCTTTTGGTACTTGATGCTCCGCTTTAACTCGTTGACAAATTATACAACTTGAGATAAATAGCGTTATCTCTCTCTTCATATTGCTCCACCAAAATGTATGACGAAGATCACGATACATTTTGGTACTCCCAGGAGGAATTGCAAACGGTGTGTTGTGCGCCTCCATCATGATTTTATACTTTAAATCAGGGTCGTTAGGAACACAAAGTCTGGATTTGACTCGAAGTATTCCTTCTTCATCGATTCTTGCTTCCTAAGATATAGCACCTTCTTGCACTTTCTTCCTCACGCATCGGCTCCAGATTCAGAATTTCGAGCAACTTTAACTTTATCAATTAAAGTCGGTTTTACTCGATATTTGCCATCATCACATGGGTCCTCGAGTCTTTAACTCTATCTCCATCCTTTTTGCAAGTCACACAAAATGGGCTTTTGTGTTGTGAATATTGCACCTGCGTATTCGCATATGATCTTCTACTCAAAGGTCGCCACTACCACGCTCGCTTTTCCAGGATGGTATTGGATGGTATGATCATAATCTTTCAATAGATTCAAGCCAACGTCGTTGTCGTATGTTGAGTTCCTTTTGAGTGAAGAAATATTTGAGGCTTTTATGATCCGTAAAGATCTCCACTTTCTCTATACAAGTAATGCCTCCAAATTTTAAGTGCGAAAACAATAAATGCTAACTCTAAATCATGAGTAGGATAATTCCTCTCATATTCTTTGAGTTGTCTTGAGGCATAGGCTATGACTTTCCCATGTTACATGAGAACACATCCTAACCCTTTTTGCTTCAAGCATCATTTGTAGATGACAAATCCTCCGAACCGGATGGTATTGTCGTAACAGTCTTTGAAATGAGTCTCCTTTTGAGTTCTTAAAACTCTTCTCACATTCCTCGCTCCAACCGAACTTTGTATCTTTCCGAGTCAACTGAGTTAATGGAGTAGCGATTCGAGAAAATCCTTCTACGAATCTCCGATAATAACCAAATAAACCGAGAAAGCTACGCATTACTTGATCATCGATTTAGGTTGCTTCTCAAAGATTGAATAGCTTCAATCTTTATCGGGTCAACGGATATTCCATGACTTGATACTACATGCCCAAGGAATGCTACTTCCTCAAGCCAGAACTCACATTTCTTTAACTTGGCATAAAGCTTATATTCACGAAGCTTTTGGAGTATCAGCCTCAAGTGTTGCTCATGATCTTCATGGCTTTTGGAATAAATAAGGATGTCATCAATAAATACGACCACAAAGTGATCCAAATATTCCTTGAATACTCGGTTCATCATATCCATGAAGGCAGCAGGAGCATTAGTCAATCCAAAAGACATGACTAAGAATTCATAATTCCGTCATCGAAGTTCAAGGCGTCTTTGGAATATCCTCGCTTTTAACCTTCAAATTGATGATATCCAGAACGAAGATCGATCTTTGAAAAAAATTGTGCTCCTTGTAATTGATCAAACAGTTCATCAATGCGTGGCAATGGGTACCTATTTTTGATGGTGACATGATTCAACTCCCGATAATCAATACAAAGTAGCATACTCCCATCTTTCTTCTTCACGAATAGAACAGGAGCACCCCAAGGAGACGTACTAGGACGAATGAAACCAATGTCTAACAATTCTTGCAATTGGGTCTTTAACTCTTGAAGTTCAATAGGAGCCATTCGATATGGGGCTTTGGAAATGGGTTTTGTACCGAGTTCAAGGTCGATACAAAATTTAACTTCACGCTCTGGGGGTAGGCCAGGAAGTTCTTCAGGGAATACGTCAGGAAATTTATTAACAATAGAAATATCCTTCAAATCTGACGTATTTTTGTTTAAATCCGTGACATGAGCTAAGAAAACTTGACATCCGTTTTTCAATAAACGAATAGTTTTATTGCTTGAGATGACCGTGATTGATTTTAATGGTTTGGTCGCTTGAATTCGCATAATAGGTTTATTAGGAATATGAAAGCTAACAACCTTACGAAAATAATCAATTTTAGTATGATGAGTAGTTAACCAATCAATCCCTAGAATCACGTCAAATGCAAGTATTTTTAAGGAGATAAGATCGACAAGTAACGTGCGGTTACCGATTTGAATCAAACAAGAATTATAAACAGTGGATGTAATGAAGGTTTCTCCTAATGGAGTTTCAATAGATAAGTCAAAGTCTAATTTCTCTGGAGTCAAATTTAATCGTTGAGCGCAAGTAGGAGAAATAAAAGAATGGATAGAACCGGTATCAAATAAGGTATAGACTTCGCTAGAGTTTATGATAAGCTTACCCGTGATGACCTCGTTCGGGTTCCTTGCTTTCTCGGGAGGTCACAACAAACGCCTCCTTGCAGACTACCGGCTTTTACTTTTCCGGGACGACCTTTGGTGCCTCCATCCTAGCATTGAACTTGTCTTGATGAACGACAAAATCGGGCTAGGTGACCTTCTCTTCCACAATTATAACACGCTTTGGATGGCATCGCGCGATTTTGACTAATATTTCCTCCCTCCGCATTTGAAGCATATGATAGGTGGTTGTTCTCCTTCCTTAACTACGGTTGTTGGTCCGACGATCTTCCATCATTGTTGAATCTCCTTTTCTTGAAATTTCCATTTTATCAGATTGGCCATGATTACCACCAAGTGGTTACCATTTCGCATGTTGATTCCTCCACGCTTGTTGTCACCGCTTCACGATGTTATTAATCGGTATTTTCATGCCGCCACCGCTTTCCCTTGGTTGCGTTGACTCGTTACCGCGCTCCAATAACTGAGCCCTATTTACAACATCAGAGTACAAACACAGTTTATGAGAAATAAGATATTGACGTATCTCCGGTTTCAAACCTCTTAAAAATATTCGTGTCATTCGCTCCTCATTATCGACAAAATGGGATGCAAACCGGGATAACTCCGCAAATTTAGCCTCGTATTGCGACACGGTCATATTGTTTTGTTCCAACTTGATAAACTCCACCTCCTTCATGTGACGAATACTTTTGGAAAAGTACTTGTCATTGAACAGCTCTTAGAACTTCTCCTAAGACATCTTGAGTGTGTCAGGCTGGGTACGTTTTACAGATTTCCACCAGTAATTTGCTTCTTCACGCAACATAAAGGTGGCGAAGGGAACCTTTTGCTCCTTGGAGCATCCCAAGACATCAAATATCTTGGTGATTTGCTTTATCCATGCTTCCGCCTTAAGTGGTTTTGGCTCTCCAATAAACTCCGGTGGTCCTAGCTCCTTGAACTGCTTGTTTTAATGGTGATAAATCGAGAGTTTCTTGTGTTTACACCGCATTTTGAACGAGGGCGCCTCACCGATGTTGCATGAATTGCATGAAGCCTCGGAACATTCCATCCTTCATCATTTGGTTAGTGTTGTTATTTGCATGAGGATTGTCGCCTTCCTGATTCACGTTGTCCTGATTATTGATCTGTGGAGACTCAACGGTCTCTTGTGCTCCATTGATGTTCTCAACATTCTCGGATGCCATTTTCAAACACTGCCACAAAACAAGGGTTAATTGACATGCAACATATTATTACTATACTCTGACTGACCAATCAAATACCAAATAAACTTAGGTAGGTCATACTAGCGAAGGAATTCCCCGTCTCTCCCCTCCTAGTTCTAGTCTCACATCTTAGCCAGGGATCATATCCCTAAGCTTTGATACCAACTGTGACGCCCCCAAAATTAGGTATACGTCACCCATCTTGGGTCGCCACTTACATGGTACATAAATTCAAATACAACTTAATAATATAACTGTCGTGTACAATACGACAAAACATAAACTGTGAGTTTGAATACAAATATTATCTACTAGAGATTATACAAACCCAAAAGGAGTCCTTATTACAATTATTATTACACTATTTCACAGAATAGTGAGGACTACTAATGCTATCATCGGGTCCATCACTCCATTCCTCGACTAGTCCCAGCTACGTTCTCATTTCCTGAAGAGAATAACTGTCCATCAATGCTCTACAGGCCAATGAGGACTTTTACCACATCATTTGTAACATTACGATCATGATTACAATCAATAATCCTCGGTCATAATCATACCAAGTCCATCTATGCACTATAGGCCACCAGATGACTTTCAACAAAAATAAATATGAGGATGATGACAATGATATAAGAATTCAATAAAATAAGTTCAAGAATTATTTTATCCAGATTTAATAACGCCCAAATTGTCAACATGATCTCGCTTTGTAGAGTAAAATTCAAGAATGCTCGTAAGAATATTTCCATGAAAAGATATGGATGAAGCGCTTAAATATCAAGGATATTCCACTAATTTCATGGAGTATAGAAGTCAAAACTTTAACCAACCGAGTATAATAAGGAATGAAATAACAAAAGAAATCACCAGCATGCGATAGGTAATCAAGATGAGCGAGTTATTCCAACAGTAATAATAAATAACGGAATCGAGTTCTACAGAAAACGCATGCATGTGATATTCCAATGTAATAATAAAGACATAATCAGTCCATCGTAAAAACGCATGCATGTGATATTCCAAATGTAATAATAAAGATGAATCCAGTCCAGCCAGAACGCAGATAGGATGTTCCAAATGTAATGATAAAGAGCGGAATCAGTCCCACAGAGAACGCATATGAATAGGATGTTCCAGCAGAATGATAAAGAATGGAACAACGAAGAATTTCACCAAGTATAGGGTAGCACAGATACAAAGTTATTCCAATGTAATAATAAAGAATGGAATAATGAAGTTCTCTTCATAGATAAGAAAGAAATAATACTCCCTACCTTGAAAAACAAATTGGATACTAGAATAGTGAGGTAGCAGATTTCTCTTCTTCTTTCTCTCTATAATTTCTCTCTAGAATAATCGCTTCTAAAGCTTTTGTGAATTGGTGAGAAATGAAGGAAGAATGAGCTTATTTATAGGAAAATATAGTTTCGATAATCAGACGTTTTGGGGCTCGAAAAATTATAAGACAATACCTCCAACTTTTCTTTTATTTTAATTTAGTCCCGCAAGTATTATCAATCTTACACCAACTCCCCTAATAGTAAATAATGTGAATCAATAGTTCAATTATGTGAATCAATTGTATAATCATGTGAAAATACGAATTAATTACAAAGATAAGACTCCATCTATACCTCTATTTTTAACTTAGTCATGCAAGTATTATCAATCTTGCACCAACTCCCCTAATAGTAAATAATGTGATTCAATAGTACACATATGTGAACAAATATTTATATAAGCATGTGAATTAGTAGCAATTAATTGCTCATTTATCCGATAAATTACCCGATTTATCAATATAACCCCTAGACAACAATTATCATCGGAATAAATGTCGATTTTCACTAACACAAACAATTCCAATATAATGAAACTATTTTTATCAAAAATATAAATTTTGAAGTTTGACTTTTCCCGAAAAAGTCAACTATTGACTTTTTGACCAAATAGTGAATCTTGGAAAATTTTGTGTTTATAGACTATTTTTACTAATTTCGTCGTTCCGGACTCAAATATCACGTCCGCGTCTCCAAATTCAACTCCGAACAACATTCATTATTAATATTATAACTCACAATATTTATCAACTAGGTCGTTCCCAGGAAAGAGGGGGTTTTCCAATAAGGATTTCTCCCTATTGGCGCGCAATTAGGTGACCAAACCTCTCCTTGACAGAACTTCTAGACATTGTAAATATTGTAATTTAATAATACGAATAACCTTGTCATCTCAATTATTGATTTAATAAAATAACATATTATGCAGATGATACTGTGATAATAATCGAATCAATAATATGAGAGATATGATGCAACAATTACTGTAGCAATAATTGAGTATAACTAAGTGACTTCTCGCGTAAGCATTAATAATCAATACTATGTGCTACTATGCAACCACACGACATCGTGCATTTTTTTACTACTAGGGTAGTTCAACAAGATTAATTCAGTAAAACCTCCGCCGTTATTTTCATAAAATATTTTTTGTCGCTTTTTTAACTACGATACAATTACTTCCGCTAATGGGGTCCACCAATGATTATGTCGTCGCATTTAATATTCCCCACTAAAAAGAATATTATATAACAACTTCACGTACTTTTTGCAAAATTTATAAATACTACCCACAACTATAATATTATATCAAATTCACACCATAATATTCAAAAAATTATTTCGAGAAAATTAAATATTTATTCATAAAATCTGGGGTCTCACATCTCCCGCTCCCCTTCTCTTCTTCTCTGATTCTTTCTTTCTCTCTTATCCTTTCATTTTATTTCTCTTATCTTGTTTCTTTTTCTCTTCTCTATTTTCCTTATTTTCTCCCGTGAGTGGGAATAAGGTAGAAGTATCCTCCCTTTCCTCTTTATTTGCTCATTTATCCGATTAATTGTTCATTTGACCATTTATCAACTTTAACAATTTACAATTATAGAATAATAATCATAAAGTAAATTAGACTTTTATTTTATAAAAGTCGGGGTTTTACACATGTGATTGTGTCCATCCTTTCCTTCCTCACACGTGCAATTGTCTCCTCTCGCGTCCCATTTCAGTCCTATTTCCATAGAAAATAATATCCTCCACCTTCAAAATAAACTAAATTCGCATATTATAAAAAATGTAATTTTTTTCTCCCACATTTCCATGTTTGCAAGAAATCTGGTAATTCTTGTTAACAGAACAATAAGGTTTTCAGATCTAGACCGATCGTCCAATGAAAAAAGGTATCAGGTGAATGAGTAACTAGTGTAATCAGTGGTCGAATCGTTATTGCTTCAGTGAGGTTATTAATATATATTATTAGTAATTAATAAAATTTTAAAAAATCTAGTTTTTTTATGAACTAAAACATAATAAAATTGAGTTACAATATTACTAAAAGTGGTTAATTTTAATATTAAAAACTTTTTGGTAATATATATATATATATATATATATATATATATATATTAAAAATGGGTCAACCGAACCAACTAACCAGTTTTATTTGTTGAACCACTGATTCGACTGATGGTCAACTGGGTGAATAGATTAATTGGTCTAAACTGAATCGAAATGTAGACCGATTCCAATTTTTACTGGTCTGATCAACGGTTCGATCCGAATTTTAAAACCATACAACAGAATACATACATAAATAGTGGAGTATATATTTTTATTTTTATATATAACAAATATATACATGCATATATAAAAATCTACACCAATCATATGCCTATTAGTTATTACTTACATTTATTTTTTGACACATTTACTATTAATAGTTGATCTATATACTATGAGTATTGATATTTATCTATTTATGTGATTGTAGCAAGATAGTTGTTCTATCTCTCTCAGCTAAATTTCTTTCACATCTCTATCTTCTAGATGCATGTAAATATTACCCACAACTATAACATTATATCAAATTCACACCTTATTATTCAAAAATAATATTTAGAGAAAATTAAATCTTTATTCATAAAATTTGGGGTCTTACAACTGTAACATCTTGCATATGTTCCCCATATGTTCTCATCTTGTTGGCTACTGACAACACTCTTAAAAAATACTCAGAGACTCCTTCTCCAATTTTCATTTCTAGGATTTCAAAGTCTCTGCGAAGAGCTTGTAAATGTGCCTTCTTGACCCTAGCACTCCCTTCAAACTTCTTCTTCATAGACTCCCAAATTTGTTTGGAAGTTTTCTTCACAAGAATGGTCTCCAATATCGTCCGATCCATAGCCTGAAAAATAAAGTTTTTCACTCTTAATTCTTTCAGTTTCAATTCTTCTAGCCTCTTCTGCTGCACTTCTGTCTGTACCGATCCACTTGTTGGCTCCTCATAGACAGTCTCCACCAGCCCCTATAATTCCTTAGATCACATGAAATTCTCCATCAGCATGCTCCAATGGTCATAGTAACCATCAAAGAGAGGAATGGATGGCTGCAAAAAATTCCCTTTGGTAGTCATCTTCTTCTCACGTCATTGCAAAAAAAACGTCAAAGATCATTGCTTTGATTTTTGTCGTGCCTAGTGGGAGCTCTCGATACCGTAATGTTAAGAATAGAAATACAAAATAAATAGTACTTAACAGTTCAGGAAATGACTTACCTTTTATTGAACAATCTTAGGCTTATAAATAGCCTTTTACAAACTTAACAGAATGAGATAAAATAGTTCACGTTCTCAACTACTCAACGTGATGACTGCAACTAGAAAAATCAGGAAACACTAACCAAGTACCCTAAAGACTAGGACTTATCTAGGACTTATTCAAACAAAAAACAATAACTTTCTCTTCAATCACATGCCAAGATTTTTTTAGATTTTTAAAAATATTTTTCTGGTGTTTGTAATTTGATAGAAACAGCGAGCTAAAGTGGTCCAAATACAAAATTAAAAAACAATACAAAACAAATTAAGGGAAAAAGATATTATAATTAGATGTATGTATATTGTTACTGACTATATATATATATATATATATATATATATTAACTTATCTCATAGAAAAAGATTTGTCAAGACTAGTACTTGGTACTATGTCCTTAAGACAATTATGCTCTCTGTATGGTGTTTAGAGTTGATAGCACTTGTCTCCTAGGATACAATGACACTGTATACTTTTGCAACACTACAAAAAGTACACTCTACGAACCAAAAGAAATACTATAACTCTCTCTCTCTCTTTATAACTATGAAACTGATGGAAACCTAAAGAATGAAATGACTAGAATAATTAATTGCTTGTGAATTGAATGAATATGAAGGCTGCCCCCCTCCTATCTATTTATAGGAGGGTTGGTGACCCTTTGGATGGGTACCTAGCCCTTGAAAAGGCATGGGATACCTACTGAAAAGACATGTATAGAATCCTTTGGTCAAAACGACGTAGTTTTGATCATTGACAGAATAGGCACATCTATTCGGACCCTTAAAACGACGTAGTTTAAGCATTAGCAGAACCAAAACTGCGTAGTTTTAGGCTTAAAAGAAAAGGCGCGACAAAAACAAAATAGTTTTGGGTTTTGGGTCATTCGTTCAAACTTATACCCTTTCAGTAGATACCGCTTCTCAAAACGACACAGTTTTGATAATATAATAAATACCACTTCTCAAAACGACACAGTTTTGATAATAGAATTAAATAAATAAATTTTAAATAATTTTTTTCTAAAAAATTTAAATAAAATTCGTCTAAAAAATTATATATAGGACAAAAGTGGGGTGCCCCTTGGGGCCCAAATCCAAGAGCACTTTCCTTGTATACATATAAAAAAATTAATTCCTAACCTTTATGGGACTTGGTTTTTTCCACATGTATTTATTATCTCTTATCATTTTTAAGTGTGATCTTTGGGAGTTAATATTTCATTCATTACTCCATGGATTTGAGCTTCCAAATACTTAATTTAATCTACTCATGGAGTAAAACACATTAATATATAGAATCATTAAAAATAATTAATGATACCCATATTAAATAAGGCTCAAATTCTAACATATATATGTTTTATCTATCCTTCAACATTTTTGCCTCTTCTCCAGTTTTGAATACAGATTTGGGTGTTTCAAAATAATACTTGAAAAAGAATGAAGAAATAGGCAACAGAGATTTTGCCATTGAATCCGCCTCCGATCCGATTGTCAAACCAATAACAACAATAGAGATTAATTGTAAGTCTAGCTAAAAATAAGAGTGTTTATGTATTTAATTTATAGATGATATTAGGATAATCTGTCTCATTATATATATATATATATATATATATATATATATATATATATATATATATATATATATAGGAGTATCTTAATTATTTAACAATAATTCAATTCAATGATACAATAATTAATTTAAGAATTAAATTGTATATTTTCAATAAAACATATTTAACTCGATCATCGTTATACACAATGAATGAAATCTTTTGTATATAAAATTATACTTTTTACTAAACATATATATTTTGGCTGCAATATAATTATTTGCTAGCTAGACATATATACCATTATATATATATATATATATATATATATAGTTTAACACTAAATAATAATATCGAATTAAGAAATAATTGATAAGTAGGTTTATACCTATTTATCCGGTATCTGTTACTTGAATTAGTTGCATAAACTCATGTTTCTTAGATATTTTTCATGCATTTTGTGTTCATTTTATAGATCTTATTCTTGTGAACGATGTGAGCGACTATTGGTATGAAAACACAAGGAAAAGCAATTCAGACATCGTTTGGGCCTTCATATTCATTTCATGTTCTTGGCTTGGAACTTGGATTATGTTGTAGAGCTTTTTCTTAGCTTTTCGGAACATCTTGAATAATTCCAATTAGAGTTCGAATGCAAGAGTATGACCTTTGGAGTTCGAATGCAATAGTTCTGGGCTGTTTTGGGTGACCATTTGAATATCTATCACTACCAACTCAATTTCAACCTTCATCTGTCCATTATTTCTCATTTCTCAAAGAATTAAAGTTGTAGAGCTCGTCGAGAGCTTCGATTTGATAGGTGGCAGGGCCCGTAACTCTTCCCGAATCAAATGTTATGGCTGTTTTACTAGAGGACACTATAGTAGAAAACCTACGGCGCGGACGCTCGGATTTCTAGTGTATTTTGGGCGCGACCACGCCAAATCCTCGGACTAAAAAACCATCTCACTACTTGGCTGGTGTGGCCAAACTTGAGCCATTTCCATCATGCGATCGCGCCCACTTCTAAGTTGACCATAGATGACTTTTTCACTAAACAGTGCAATTGGAGCGTAACTTGGAGGGGGGGGGGGTTCAATTAGGGTTTATACATAGAAGAGATATCAGGATGTGAGAGGGGATTCCACCCTCGGGGGATCATTTTTACATTACATATGCTATTTTTTTTTCTTTAATATCCTTATTAGATTAGAACCCTAGATTAACTAAGATTTGGGGATTGAAGCAATTGAAGATCATTGGAAGTTCAGAAGTGAAACAAGAGAAGAAACTCAAATTTAATTTGTTATTCTTAATCCCTAACTCTCTTTACTTCTATTTGTATCTTTCAATGTATATTCAATTGTGGATCATGGATTCTAATTCAACTATGAGTTAAACACTATTTAAAGATTACAATGGAATCTATTGCCTAGTTTATTTTGATATACTTCATTATTAGTCTTATTGATTGTTATGAGATTGTCTATTAAGATTCATGCTTATTTGTGTAATTGATTGGCCATTGATTACTGTGTTAATCCATATGAACTTGAAAAATGAAGTATGGGTTTAGATCTGATCTTGATAGCTTGTGTTTATATGTTCTACATGCTGATTGAATGTATGATTCGTGCTTAGGATAAACATATACCAAAGCACTACTCATAGTCAATTGAGGACTTGGGCTTAAACCCTATTTATTTATAAATCACATAGACATATAGTGGTTTAGGTAATGTGGGTGTTCATGTGAATTCTATCAATTATGGATTATATGTGATATGAATTTGGTACATCGAAAGATGACCATGTTTCATTTTTGTGCTCTCGACTAACAATCTGCTATAATTAATTTGGCTTAATAAGAATTGTGTTGATTTAAATGATTCAATAGGTGAAATTGTAATCTCAAGTCTTTATTATCTAGTCTTATTCTAGGGGTAGTTAATATTATTTAATTTCATAGTTTTAATCACTATATTAAATCATTCGTTTAACTAAGACTGAGTTGGTTACATATTAGTGCTTGGTAAGCTTTATTGGTAATTTCTCGTGGGAACGATACTCTAGTTACTCTTTATTACTTGTTGACTGTGTAAACTTGCACGCATATATTGATCGGTAAAACGTCCAACAAGTTTTTGGCGCCGTTGCTGGGAAATTAGATTAATAATTTTTGCCAATATTAATTTCAATCAAATTAGTCTTAATTTAAACATTTTATTTTATTTTACTTATCTTCTTATATTTTCCTCTTTTCAGGTACCATGAATGATATTGCTTATCAATGGCCATATGCGAATATGACTCAACCAAGGGACACAAGAATTGAAGGACTCAATGTATTTTCTACTTTGTCAGCACAAATTACAACACTTTCGAAGAGGTTGGATGATCTTGCAGCCCAACGTACTTGAGAGATAGTAGTTACATGTGAATATTGTGCTGGCAAGCATCCAAGTTATCAGTGCAATAGCAGTGTTGGACAAGTACATTATGGGGGTGATTACTTCAACAACTACGTGTATCCCAATTATCATCAAGATTGGGGGTATCACTCTGATTCTGCATGGAGTTATAATTATCAAAACCAATACTGCATCCCAAGTCCAAAATATCCATCGGATTTCTCATATCCACCTCCAATGCAACAAGAAGAAAACTCAAAGTTGAAGGAATTCATGTCAAAGATCATAACAGACCAGGAAGAGATGATAAGGAGTCAGGAGTCATCAACCCAAGATCTTAACAGACAGATGGAACAACTCATTAATCCCTCAATGAATGGCCTTCAATACATGGATTCTGAAATCGAAAAAGATAATTCAAGACTGGAGGATTTGTGGTTCAAGTTTATAACGTCAACTGATGAGAAGATGATTGAGCAAGAGATGTCAATTCGAAATCTTCAGAATCAGATGGATCAAATGTTCGAAGCCTTGAACAATTGTCCTCAAAATAATTGGTGCTATGACATGGATGTTGAAACTGATGGAGAGCCAGAAGTGTACATGCCACTGGATGAACTAAAAGAAGTGGACATTGAGGAGATAACTGGGGATATGGAAAATGAAGAATATGAGCTGACTTTTATAATACCCCAAGTGCCTTCTCAAACAAAGTTGAAAAATCCAGTAAACTTTGCACACCCATGTCCCCTTGGTAGTCACATCCAAAGTAAGAATTTCTACGATTATGAGGCCTCTTACAAACCATGGTGGGCTGAGGAAGAGATAATAGAAGAAGAAAAGCTCATTGTATCTTTCATGCCTCAATGCAAAAATCTATTCAAAAATACAACAGAAGAAGCACCTGGCTATGCAATAAAAATGGAGAAATCATGTACATGAAATATGCTAGGTGGCTTCAATCTGAAGACTCTCATGATGGGGAACCTACCAAAGCACATAGCAGTTCTAATGGATGGAAGGTTCCTAGTTTATCGTAAAGGAATCGGATAACGGTGTCAAGAAAAGAGTCCAGCTAACGGACTATAAATCGAGCGCTAGATGGGAGGCACCTCATCCAATCTTTCTCCCTCCTTGTTTAATTCTTATTTACATTTCCATTTACTTCTTCTGCTATGTTTAATTCTTCATACTTTCCATATTTCGTAGATGTTTGATAGTTATAAGTCTTAATAATAGTTTGATTGTTTCTCCTCTCAGGTTCAATCCAATTGCTATAAGCATTCAGGATCAAACAGAAGTCAAAAAAACTGAAGTTGCCAAGGTACAAACAAACACTGCTCAATTTTTAGAATTTCTGAATTAAGCATTCGGACAGTAAGAAGTCCACACTCAGTTTCCAACTTTAGATTACCTTAAACTTATCCATCGCCTGATACACCATCGGATCATGAGGAGGCGAACGGAGATGACATTGCCACATAAGGGAGTATTATTTCACTTTTAATTACAATGAGGGTATTGTTCGTTTTAAGTTTGGGGGTATTGGGTTGTAAATAGTAGTATTGCATTACAGTAGTTGCATATATAGTACGTTTGTTTGTTTTGATTACTTAGTATGTGTTTAGTTGCATTACATAACATAATCCCATGTTTTTAGTCTGTTGCATTCCAATTTGGCCAATGGTGACATAGAAATTTGATAGATTTTTGAACATGGTTGATAACTTAAGCTTAGTTATAATTTTATACATGATGTGATCTATGCATGTTGTTTTAATGTTATCGGGTAGCACATCAGCATTCCTATTTACTTGTGGGTTAGATTAGCATGCTTGTCTTCTGAGGAGAAAAACGTTTTTTTAATGATAGAATCATGTAAAAATGAGTAATGACTATAAAACACTAAGTTTTGGGAACGCATTGGGTATGCTTGCTATATATACAAAAAAAAAGAAAAAAAGAATAAACATCGTGGCTAGTCTTGTTCCGGGGATTTTGTTACTTGAGTAAGTACGCCCGATAGAATTGTCTCTACACCTAGCGCCTTAAAGCCTGAATGATTTGGGAGTCGTTGGTTGAAAGCTCGCTAAGGGGTAGCACTGTATAGCCTAATGGAATGAGACATTGCACAACCATGTGATAAAAAAAAGAATAAACACCACGAGAAAGTGCAAAAATCGCCCTCGTGAGTAAAATAAAGCAAAATAAACCCTTTGTTGAACCTTAGCTTGTATTGATGTATTGGATTGGTTGTTGTTTAACTATGTGCATAGTTCTTTATTTGAAACCTCAGTTTTCTTTCTTAAGAAGTATAGCATGTGGAATCTTCACCTTTGTCAAGCTTATTTGTGAACATAACACACACACACACACACACACACACTACATCTCAGCAGCAGGTTGTGATTTTCGGAGTGTATGTCCTTATAACTTTAGTTTAGTTTGATGCTTTGTTAATAGATCTCGATATTTCTCTGAGGCACATCTTATTGGAATTCATATTTGGCTGAGAATGGGGGATTCATTGTCATAGTAGCGTAGCTTGCATAGCATGTAGATTCTATTATGTTGTGTTGCTTGGGGACAAGCAACAGTTTAAGTTTGGGGGTATTTGATAAGTAGGTTTATACCTATTTATCCGGTATCTGTTACTTAAATAAGTTGCCTAAATTCATGTTTTTAGTTACTTTTCATGCATTTTGTGTTCATTTTGTAGATCTTATGCTTGGGAACGATGTGAGCGACTATTGGTATGAAAACGCAAGGAAAAGCAATCCGGACATCGTTTGGGCCTTCATGTTCATTTCATGTTCTTGGCTTGAAACTTGGATTATATTGTAGAGCTTCTTCTTAGCTTTTCGGAACATCTTGAATCATTTCAATCGGAGTTCGGATGCAAGAGTTATGACATTTGTACCAACGGACGTTGAACGTCATTGTTTTGGGTGGCCATTTGCATAGCTGTCACTTCCAAACCAATTTCAACCTTCATCCGTCCATTATTTCTCATTTCTCAAAGAAAGTTGTAGAGCTCGTCGAGAGCTTCAATTTGATAAGTGGCAGGCTCCGTAACTCTTCTCGAATCAAAAGTTATGGTTGTTTTACCAGAGGATACCGCAGTGAGAAAATCTACTACGGCGGACGCATGGATTTCTAGTGTATTATTTGACGCCGCCAGCCAGGTCCTGGACCAAAAAATGTCATCTCGCTATTTGGCCAGCAAGGCTAACTTCGAGCCATTTCCAAAGACAACTGCAAGATCTTCTAAGTTGACCAGAGATGACTTTTTCACTAAACAGTGCAATTGGAGTGTAACTTGGAGGGGGGGGGGGGTTTCAATTAGGGCTTATACATAGAAGAGATATCAGGATGTGAGAGGGGATTCCACCCTTGGGGGATCATTTTTACATTACATATGCTCTTTTCTTTTCTTTAATATCCTTATTAGATTAGAACCCTAGATTAGCTAAGATTTGGGGACTGAAGCAATTGAAGATCATTGGAAGTTCAGAAGTGAAACAAGAGAAGAAACTCAAATTTGTTATTCTTAATCCCTAACTTTCTTTACTTCTATTTGTATCTTTCAATGTATATTCAATTGTGGATCATGGATTTTTCAACTATGATTTAAACTCTATTTTGAGATTACAATGAAATCTATTGCCTAGTTTATTTTGATATACTTCATTGTTAGTCTTATTGATTGTTAATTATGAGATTGTCTATTAAGATTCATGCTTATTTGCTTAATTGATTGGCCATCGATTACTGTGATAATCCATATGAACTTGAAAAGCGAAGTATGGGTTTAGATTTGATCTTGATAGCTTGTGTTTATATGTTCTACATGCTGATTGAATGTATGATTCGTGCTTAGGATAGACATATATCGAAGCACCACTCGTAGTCAATTGAGGACTTAGGCTTAAACCCTATTTATTTGTAAATCACATAGACATATAATGGTTTAGGTAATGTGGGTGTTCATGTGTGTTCTATCAATTGTGGATTATATGTGATATGGATTTGGTACATCGAAAGATGACCATGTTTCATTTTCGTGTTCTCGACTAACAACTTGCTATAATTAATTTGGCTTAACAGGAAGTGTGTTGATTTAAATGATTCAATAGATGAAATTATAATCTCAAGTCTTCATTATCTAGTTTTATTCTAGGGGTAGTTAGTATTATTTAATTTCATAGTTTTAATCACTATATTAAATCATTCGTCTAAATAAGATTGAGTTGGTTACGGATTAGTGTTTGATAAGCTTTATTGGTAATTACTCGTGGGAACGATACTCTACTTACTTTTTATTACTTGTTAATCGTGTAAACTTGCACGCATATATTGATCTGTAAAACGATCAACAATCTATCTAATAAAATACAAATGATTTTGAATTTCTGCTTTTCATAAATAAATATCAAGTGATAATCAAAGTTTGGGATAAATCATAGATATGTTTTGCAGGCACGACACATATATATACTAGATGTGTCCCGTGCCTCCGGCACTGTATGGACGATGGGATTTATCCCAAACTTTGGATGGCCCAGATGATTTATTAAGTAAGTGGAAAATTCAAAATCATTTGTATTTTATTAGATAGATATTCCCAATTAAATACTTTAATGCACATTTTACACAAATGGCAATCCAGCTTTAACCCTAGACCCTACAGGACTAGGACGCCTTCTTGAACTATAATCTTATAATCCATATCTCACCCTAAACCTTAGCACCCCCCACCTTCTTCTCCCTCCTGCTGCATGTAAAAATGTCGTCTTTAGCACTGAAGAAGAACTACCGCTGCGCTCAGACTTTGCAGCAATTCTACAGCGGTGGACCATACGCCGTCGCCGGTGACGGATCTTTCATCGTCTGCGCCTGCGACGACACTATTAAAATCGTCGATACTTCAAATGCTTCTGTCAAATCAACGATTGAAGGAGATTCGGAGCCTGTCACTGCTCTCGCTCTTAGTCCTAATAATAACTTCCTCTTCTCTTCAAGCCACAGTCGTCAAATTAGGGTTTGGGACCTCTCTTCCCTTAAATGTTTGCGCTCTTGGAAGGTATGTCTGCAAAAAAACGTAATTACCTTTTGTTTAATGGGAGCTTGTAACAATTACTGTTTAATATGTTATCCTGGCTTAAAATTTGGTACCAGACAATGTATGAGGATTATAATTCAATCCCCAGTTCCTCTCCTACAAACAAACTTAAACTGAATTCAATGTTTTTGAGAAATGTAAGTGATTGACTAATTGGAATTATGCAGGGACATGAAGGTCCAGTAATGGGGATGGCTTGTGACGCTTCTGGTGGGTTGCTGGCCACAGCGGGGGCTGATAGGAAAGTAATGGTGTGGGATGTTGATGGTGGGTTCTGCACACATTACTTCAAAGGTCACAAAGGGGTTGTCACTACTATTATGTTCCATCCTGACCCAAATAGATTGCTTGTAAGTTTGGACTGAGAACCCAAAAGTTGATGAAATGTATTTCTGACTAATTTTTACATCGGTCTAAATAGTATGCTTTTTAAATACTAATTTTTACATCGGTCTATTAAATCCCGTGGTTAAATAGAAGGTAATGGTTGGTTATATAATGTGTGTTCTGACATTTAGAGTGTCAACTTTGTTAGTTTTCTAGTTGTTCTGATGCAAGGAAATTAGATTGTAATATTTTATTATGCTTTTTACTAAGCTAAACGAGTAAGCTCATTCTAAACATGCTAGCAATTACCAGCTTGCATCTAGATATATTGGGATGTTTCTACAAATATGCATATATTTCTACAATAGCCACTTGATTATAGAGACAATCCCTTATAGAGGCAATTTCCATATTTTACTTCCTAAACAGAGTTTGGTTGACTATTTTGCTTGGTGTATGCAGCTTTTCTCTGGAAGTGATGATGCAACTGTACGAGTCTGGGATCTTACAAGCAAGAAGTGCAGTGCAACACTGGAAAAACATGGGTCAACAGTGACTTCCATTGCAATATCTGAAGATGGATGGACTTTGCTTACTGCTGGAAGGGATGGGATTGTATACTTGTGGGATGTTCATGATTATGGGCTTAAGTCTAGTGTACTAGTATATGAGGCTGTTGAAGCCGTGTGTGTGATAAGTTCTTTGTCTCCTTTCGCTTCATGTCTGGCTTCATCTATACAACAGCGTGAGAAGAAAAGAAGTGGTCCAGGAATTTATTTTATCACTGTTGGTGAACGTGGGATTGTACGGATATGGGACTCTAATGATTCTGTATGCCGTTTTGACCAGAAGTCTTCAGATTTTGCTGTCAGCGCAGAGGCAGAAGATATGAAAAGAGGCTTCACTTCTGCTGCTATGTTGCCCTCTGGTCAGGGGTTGCTCACTGTCACGGCAGACCAGGAGTTTCTTTTTTATTTCCCAACGGAATCTCCTGAAGGTTGTTTGAAATTAATCCTTAGCAAAAGGCTTGTAGGATACAATGAAGAGATAGGGGATATGAAGTTTTTGGGCGAAGATGAACGGTTCCTTGCTGTTGCAACAAGTGTTGAAAAAGTACGAGTGTATGATCTTGCTTCCATGTCGTGTTCATATGTATTAGCAGGTCATACTGACATTGTTCTAAGCCTTGATACCTGTGTATCAACTTCTGGAAAAACACTTATTGCAACGGGAAGCAAGGACAATAATGTTAGATTATGGGAAACAGACAGCAGATGTTGTATTGGAGTTGGCATAGGTCATATGGGTGCTGTTGGAGCTGTTGCATTTTCGAAGAAATCGAGAAACTTCTTTGTTAGTGGTAGTAGTGATTGTACCCTGAAGGTGTGGAGTTTTGATGGCCTCTCAAATGACATGGAAGGAGCTTCTAACTTGAAAGCAAAAGCAGTTGTTGCTGCCCATAGTAAGGATATAAATTCCATAGCCATTGCACCAAATGATAGTCTCGTCTGTAGTGGTTCCCAGGACCGCACGGCATGCATACTGCGGCTTCCAGATCTTGTATCTGTAGTTGTGCTTAGAGGACACAAGAGGGGGATTTGGTCAGTGGAGTTCTCTCCAGTCGACCAATGTGTTATTACGGCGTCTGGGGATAAAACAATAAAGATATGGGCTATATCTGATGGTTCATGTTTAAAAACATTTGAAGGGCATACGTCGAGTGTATTAAGAGCATCATTTTTATCTCGTGGAGCTCAGTTTGTTTCTTGTGGTGCTGATGGTTTGTTAAAGCTGTGGACAGTGAAAACTAATGAATGTGTGGCAACTTATGATCAACATGAGGACAAGGTTTGGGCCCTGGCTGTTGGAAAGAAAACAGAAATGCTTGCAACTGGTGGTAGTGATGCAGTTGTGAATTTGTGGCATGACTCTACTGCATCTGATAAAGATGAAGCATTTCGGAAAGAAGTAAGGCATCTCACTCCCTTTTTAATGTTCTCGAACACACCAACCATACCAGGAAAATTGCTACCGTATAAGAATCACTACCTTCATCCCATTTTAATTAATCCTCTTAGTAATTTTCCTGTGCTCCTAAGAGGTGCTGAAAACACTTTTATATTATTTTTTCAATTGAGACACACACAAAAACATATATATGTATATTTATCTTGATACATATTACATTTTCAACTATATTCAAAATATGTTTCATTTTCGGCACGTCTCGGAAGTTGGAATGCCTGCTGATTGAAATGGGATGGAGGAAGATATCATTTTAATTTTTGATATGGGATAGAAAGTTGGAAATAAGAAACTGGAGGTAAGCCCTTGGGAATTTGGGCCAGTACCCCTTTTGGTTGTGTCCATGATCAATATTTGTGCAAGCTTTATAGAATGCACAAACTTTTAAAACCAATAACAAAATACAAAAGTTAAAACTACTGTTTGCATGATGTACTAGCATATATAATAATCCATTTAAAAAGGTTTGGAAGTTGTGCCGTCATTCATAAAGTTTTATTTCTCTAGTAATATGTGGATTCAATATCTCCACATATTTTGGCAATTAGTATCTTACTAATCAATTGCCCTCTGATATACTTCTGTATTGGTATAGGAGGAAGGTGTTCTAAGGGGCCAAGAGCTAGAGAATGCTGTATCTGATGCTGACTACACTAAAGCAATTCAAATTGCTTTTCAGCTTCGTAGACCTCATAAACTTTTTGATTTATTTGCTCAACTTTGCAGGTAGCATTTTGTCTTCTCCCTCTTCATCCTTTTCCATTTTGTCTGTATACCAGTTTATTTATATAAGGATGAATCATCTGCAGAAATGGCGATGCTGAATATCAGATTGAGAAATCTCTTCGTGCTCTTGACAAAGAAGAATCCCGTCAACTTTTGGAATATGTTAGAGAATGGAATACGAAGCCAAAGCTCTGTCATATAGCACAGTTTGTGCTTTTCCGGATTTTCAGCATTCTTCCACCAACAGAGATTGCTGAGGTACTTGCCTAGCTGAGTAGCTGTTATAGGGTATTAGTGATAGTTTAAACAGAAATTTTCATATCCTGATGCTCTACTTTGAGGGAAAAGAGGTTCTTCACAATATGTCATCATATACTTTATGACTTGGTAAGAAGGACTTGAGGAGTACTTGTCCTAGGAACTTCTTTTCAATCATGGATTAGACAAAGTTTGATGAATTATATTTAGATCTGTTACTTGATTAGAGAATTAATCCAAAAAAGATTATAATTGGATACTGACAAGTTATCTTTAGTAGTCACATGGTTAATGCATATGATTTTGTCTTGGTTTAAATCCAAGGCAAGTGATATATATTTTGCTAAGTATTTGCTTTGTTAGGATCAAGTATCTGAATTGGCTAGACAATTTTATTTTCAAAAGAGAGTAGTTTCTAGAGACTAAAGCCCTTGAAGCAACTGCAAACTAAAGTTGCTGTAGTAGTTCTAGCTTCTACTCTGGAAAGGGAATATCATATTCCTGGTTCATAATCTCTGTATATTCCTTTTTTGAGACATGCACACACAGAAATCATACAACTGTTCTCGTGTCTTGCTTCTTACTTCCAAAACTCCCCCTCTCCCCCCCTCCAGGTGCTATTTCTTTGTTCACAAAACCTTTGAAATGTGAATCATAGAATACATAATGTGTTGCAATTTTTCAGATAAGAGGCATTGGAGAACTCCTTGAAGGCCTCATCCCTTACTCTCAGAGGCATTTCAGTAGGATAGATAGGCTTGAAAGAAGCACCTTCCTGTTGGACTATACTCTAACAGGAATGTCTGTTATCGAACCAGAAACGAAGGAAATAGAGTTGACAAGCAGTTCTGTGAAGCATACCAAGGATGCAGATGATGAACAATTATTAGAAGTTGCCGCAGAGGAGCAAGAGCAGGATGTCGTAGATCCAAAAGATAAGATCTCTTCAAAGAAACGGAAGTCGCACAAATCCAGAGATGTTGCACATAAGAAAAGCAAGGGAGTAGCTTATGTGAATGTTTCAACTGTTTCATCGCTTGCATAACACACTACAGGTGCTGTCTGCATTTATTACAACCTTGCGGTATTTGTTAGTTCATTCATCCTTTGTTGTTAAATGTTCCACCTCAGAAGTAGGCTTCTTGCTATGAGATTTTGTGATGTCTTCTTGGTTGAGTCCCTATGTGTTATTCATTTTTGCTGAATCATTCTGGTTGTTGAATATGACACTTGTGTAGTTTCAAAATTTTATACCACATAGTTTATAATGCTTTTGCTATTTGTTTTTGGATACAGGAAGAAACTGTTGCACATTCCCCCGATTAATGCGATAGTTTGTGAAATAGACAACATAATTAGGACCAAAAAACAGATCAACTGGATATGGTATATTGCTTGAAAAAAAGGAAGTGGTGCGCCGTGCATCTGGATGGGAGGAGCAGCAAATTTATTTGGTCCAATATTCAGGGGAATACACATCGACAAATCACATGCAGACAGAGGGAAGCCTGTATTGTATTGGTCAAGTTCAGAATCAGCCCAATTGATGGCCTCAACTTCCAGGGCAGAAACAGGTAAGTGGTAACCCACCCAGTGGATGAAATTGAAGGCCAACCAAAAATATTTGTTATTGGAAATTTTTAATATGTATTTTTCTGTTCTTCTTGAAAGTCAGGCTGATCTTCTTTCTTTCTTTTTTATACGGGTAAAGTGCAGTAAATTATGTTTAAGTGGTTCTAAAGGAAATTTTATAAAAAAAATTCAGTCATTTATTTGGACTTTTTTAATTTTATTTTTGCTTTAGGCAAAGGGATAATTATTGGTGAAACCTGAATTTAGTTTCTTTATTTCTTGCTTTAAAAGTGTCAATTATGACAGAGTGGTTCCGTCAAGCTAGGTAGAGGCGTAGAGCTGCAAGTGAAAGTGAAATGCAAGAGACAATTGTATGTATATCGTTACAGTCCAGTTGGTCAAATATTTATAAGCATCTTTTTATTCTGATTTTACTTTTAAGGTGCCAACGTGAAATTTTAATTTATTAAATAAATTATGAGTGGGTTAATCTCAATTCTTTTTTAATGTCATGTATGTATATGTATATCAAGTGTTATAGAGGTATGTACGTAAATTTATGACCATATATAAATATATATATATATATGGAAATCATCAGTGTCAAATGTTTGTTATGGACATTGTTCAGCAAACAAGTTGATTACCATTGATTTGGACAATGAAAGACTGTAATTTATGGAGGAAAAGACCCTGTCGCTACAAGCTGTAGCGGCAGTCTACTTTATCCAAAACTATGGCGAAGTTATCAAGCTGCCCCTGCATTTGTGTGCTGCTACAAGCTGTAGCGTCAATCTACTTTATCCAAAACTATGGCGAAGTTACCAAGCTGCCCTTGCATTTTTTGTGCACGCCTTACCGATAGAGCCTGTAGCGACAGGCTTAAATTTTGACCAACTGACAGCACGGATGCCAAAAAAATGCACATAATACAAAATGGGGCACGAAATACGAATACAAAATGTCAGTGCATTAAATGCTTTGTCGCTATAGTTTGTAGCGGCATGCTCCCCTTCTTAAATCCTCATGTCGCTCTCCTCTCTCCCTCTCAAAGCTTCCCTCATTCTCTTCTTCTTCTGCCGCTACACATTCCTTCCCCTGTCGGTAGTTCATTTTTCATTTAAATAGCAAAGCAAAGGAGATTGGCATGAGAGAAAGCTAAATTGGAATTGGTTCAGCAACAAATTTTCATTAGCAAATATTTCTTTGATAAGATTTATTTTTTAAATATTCAATTTAAAATAAATAATTATTTTAATTATTTTTTAAAAATGTATTTATAATAAAATTGAAGTTTAAACTTTTAAGAAAAATATTCAATTATTACTATGTCTATATATATGCATGTAAAGTAATTATTTTGTGATTAAGAAAAATATAAATATGCATGTGAAGTAGTTGGTATAAATTTTGACTTATTATTAAATTATTTGCTTAATAATTATAATGGAGTGTTATTTTATTATGAATGTTTATTTTGATAAAATATAGTTAGTTATGTGGGATATAATATGCATGTGAGTATTGTCTTTATATCTTCCACTGTTTTCAGCTGCATCTATCTTATATACTGGATAAACCTTTGTTTCAGGGTCACACAACTGACTAACTTTACTAACATTGTACTTCATGGAATCGACGATTTGACGTTGAAAATGTCTAAACATCTCTTTTGTGTACACATGCGCAGCATGCACTTCCAAAGATGACCCGAGTACCAATTTTTTTTTTCGATGTTATGTAGTCGGCCTTCTTCTCTCTGATAAATTGTTTTTCTATAGCCTTCTGACTCTGCACTACAAATTTTTTCATGCCCGTTGAAGCATTGACAAACTCATCAAAAAAATGATTCATGCTCTCGCTTCTTCCAGTGGTTGTCATTCCCGCTGCAAAATATCTCTTGGTATACTCTGTAATTCATTTCTCTCGTACATCATACAAACTTCTAATCCACTCATTGTTATACAATTCATAATTCCTCAATAGAATCTGCCAACGCTCTTCAAACTCCCCGATGGATAATGAATTATACACATAATTGTTAAAATGGTCTTTGAAGGAAGGGTGCTCAAAATAAACATGATGTAATTTCTCAGAAAATTTATTGCTAATATGCCAAGAACACAATAAGTGATAAGTAGAAGGGAGTACCTTAGCAATAACATTACTCATGGCTTTGTCTTGGTCAGTGATGATGGTTATAGGAGTTGTAGTCCATGGCTTCGAGTCATGTCTCTAATACCCAAACGAAAGTGTCCTCTGTCTCATCCCTTAACAATGCAAATCCAAACAATATAGATTGAAAATGGTGGTTAACCCCGGTAAAAGGAACAAGCGGCATGTCATACTTGTTTGTCATGTACGTACTGTCAAATGTCACAACATCTCCAAAATGTTGATACATAGACCTTGATCGGGCGTCAACCCACAAAATGCATGCTATGCGATTTGTTGCATTTGGTTTGACGCGATAAAAAAATTTACTCGAGGTTCTGGATGCAAGTTTTTGCAAATAATCTACAGCAGCTTGTGCATCATTTTCATTTGCAGAATCGCGTCTTAAATCTCTAACCACATTCTGAACATTAACATTAGAAAAAGGAACATTTTGCAACCCGCCACCCATTGTGATCAAAATGTTCATCATCCTACTAGGTCCAATACCAGACTTATTTAAAGTGTCAATTAATTTTCTTGCAACCGGAGTAATATTTCTATGTGTCTCAATCAAATCTACCTTGGTAGGGGTCACAAGATGATGATTGTGCTCTAATTCAATAGTAGAAATACGCCAACTGTCTTCTTTCTTATTATGAACAACATATATTCTAGCTTTGCATAATGTGCGTCCTATAGAGTCTCGTTGCCTAGTTATTTTCTTACTACCATCTTCATCATCAGGCAAACTCTTTACAGAAATTGGTGTACCGACTTTTTTACAAACATACAACCTAACCGACACATCATTAGTACCAACATGTTTATGCCTAGTTGCAATTCTAATCTCAAATTCATTTTTTAGCATACAACCTGTAAAAAAATTCAACTTCTTCCAACTTAAAAAATAATTGACCAATGTATGGCACCATTTCAGATTTACTACTTTCAACTTCACTTACAAACTCAGATACATTTTCACAAATATCAAAACTAGCAACAGAATCTGAAGAACTTGATACAAACTTTTTATGAGCAGGTATGTTGTGCGCCATTCTGAAATAAGAAGGAAGAATCACCGGATCAGAACTTTAACTTGAATTTGAGAGTGAAAATGGACAACATCAACCAAAAGGAAAAGAGATGAAATAGCAGGGGGGGGGGAAATTCAAGAGAAAACTGATGTATGTAAGATCTGTGAAATGAAAGGTTACACACATAATTCAAAATCGGAGGAAGCAAGCAGGGGTTTTTAAAACACTACACAGACTGCCGCTACAGCCGTTGGCGGTAGAGTCAAACATAAATTAATTGGTCACAAAAAGCTGAAAAGGCTGATTTGATTTGAATGGTCATAAAAGTAAAAAGCTGATTTGCTATAAATGCCGGTCAATTTTGTCAGAAAGTTGTTCAATTTTGTTAGCCCCTACCGCATGAGCTTGTAGCGGCAGGTGAGTATTAAGATGTTAGGGGCAGTAATGTAATAAGCTAACGGACAAAAAGGAAAAGGGACCGCCACTACAAGCTGTAGCGGCATGGGGAGGAATTGACCAATCATAGCCTTCCATTGTCTAGATCAACGGTAATCAACTTGTTTGCTGAACAGTGTTCATAGCAAACGTTTGCCACAGATAATTTTCCATATATATATATATATGATCCCCGTTCAAAAGCAATACTCTTAAAGAGCAATACTACTTAAAGGCTCAATGTTTTTCTTTTTTAACCTTCTCTCTCCTCACTCGGTTTTGTTAGACGACTTATAGCGAGACCCTCTTCCGAGTTCCTTCTCCAACTTTCCATTCGAATCTTCACAAAACCTTCTCCAAATCTTCAGTAAATTGAAGTCGAAATCTTTAGGTCTCGAAGCCCTATAATCTTCAAAAGACCGAGCTTTAATTGTCTAGGTCTCATTAAGAGGAAATCGTGCCCTAGAATCGGAACCTTCACAAATCGGTAAATCCCTTTCTTCACAAACCCCCTCAATTTAGGATATGAATATGCGGTTGCTTTTTGGTTCAAGGTTTTGCTTGATTCGAGTCAGATTCCATTTGGGTGATTGTTTAATTGGTTCAAGGTTTAAGTAGTCGATCTCTCTTATCTAATTAGTTCAGCTATTGTTTGGGGGACTATGAGGTATCTTTATTTAATATGCCCAATAACAGTTTCTTCTTGCTGCCTGCTTATTTGCAGTTCAAGGTTTTGCTTGATTCGAGTCTGATTCCATTTGGCTGATTGTATGTGGTTGAAGTTTGACATCCATTGAATCGACGACCAAGATTCAAATCAGTCCAAGAAGTTATCAACATAGCCGGGCGATGACAATGGCAGTAATTAACTATGGTCATTTAAGTTGACTCTTTCCGGTGTTAGGGATGTGGTGCATGCAACATAATCAAAATAAATCAAATGAATAAACAAATGGAATCTGACTCTAATCAAACAAAACCTTGAACTGCAAATAAGCAGGCAGCAAGAAGAAACTGTTATTGGGCATATAAAATAGAGATACCTCATAGTCCCCCAAACAATAGCTGAAATAACCAGATAAGAGAGATCGACTACTTAAACCTTGAACCAATTAAACAATCACCCAAATGGAATCTGACTCGAATCAAGCAAAACCTTGAACCAAAAAGCAACCGCATATTCATATCCTAAATTGAAGGGGTTTGTGAAGAAAGGGCTTTACCGATTTGTGAAGGTTCCGATTCTAGGGCACGATTTCCTCTTAACGAGACCTGGACAATTAAAGCTCGGTCTTTTGAAGATTATAGGGCTTCAAGACCTGAAGATTTCGACTTCAATTTACTGAAGATTTGGAGAAGGTTTTGTAAAGATTCGAATGGAAAGTTGGAGAAGGAACTCGGAAGAGGGTCTTGCTATAAGTTGTCTAACAAAATCGAGTGAGGAGAGAAAAGGTTAAAAAAGAAAAACACGAAGCCTTTAAGTGGTATTGCTCTTTAAGAGAATATTGCTCTTTAAGAGGACTAAATTATAAATCTAACCCTCCTATTTGTTATGTTTTTGCTAAACTATTCCCTAAACTTTTTTTTAGCATAACTGTTCTTCATAGGTGCGTTAGTCATTCAAATGTGTTCCTTCAATATTCCATAAACTTTTTTTTCCACATAACTGTTCCTCATAGGTACGTTAGTCATTCAAATGTGTTCCTTCAATATGTTCCATAAACTTTTTTTTCGCATAACTGTTCCTCATAGGTGCGTTAGTCATTCAAATGTGTTCCTTCAATGTTCCATAAACTTTTTTTTATCTAAGTATGACATGCCTGTTTACAAACAGAAACGCATGCATAAAATAATTATACCTACAGATGACACAGTTTAATACCGTTATTCTTGTCAAAATAGATACCATAGTATCATGAATTTTTATTCAAACCGTAGTTTGATGAAACGATGAAATTTAAGTGCCCAGATAAATGTTATAATTGAATTTAGAACTGATTGTCAAATGTTTCAAGATTATGAGTATTGTAATATCCGCTGAATTTTAAATAAATAAAAATGTAAAATAAATTTACAAATATTTCATTTGGAACCTCTCTTTTATTTGAATCTAAATATAATTAATTTATGCGGGCTACTAATAATAAATGGATAACTTGATTAATAAGTGGGCCTAAACTAATTCAAGCTAATTCTTTTTAAGATGCTATTAGTTTAATAGGGTTATAGAGTCTCCTAATTATTATTTTTTGCAATAATAGCAGTTGGGAAAAACAAAATAAAACGAAGAAAGAGAACAGTGTGCGGCTACCATTAATAGAGAGGATAATAGAAAGATTGAATTAAGAAGAGAGTTAAGGTATGTAAATTTATTTTCTGTATATTAATGTAATCAATTGTTTTGGTTAAAGGGGATCACATATATGGCAGAAGTCGTTTGGGACTTGACCCAATATTATTGTGTGTCTATTACTTTATTAAAGAATAACTTGATGGTTCAGTTCATGACATTATAGTAGGTCCAGGAGATGATATAAATGTATAAGATGACTTCTTATATTTTAATAATTATTATAGTTGATATTGCCATCTTAATTCACATGCATGTTAAAAAAATAAACAAACAAACAGAAGCTTGTAAATTTTTAATACAGTATACCTAATAAAGAGGGTGGGACTATAAAAGAGAAATATACCTTTCAAGATTTTAAAGTATTTTCCAATTACACATCAGCTAAAAAGATTGTACATGTCTTTAAGAACAGCTGAACATATGACTTGGCATGCGAAATCTCCAGCTAAAGATGGGCACTTAACCTGTTTCAAAGAAATAGAGAAAACTTTAAGAAAGGAAAAGTAGAGAATGATATGCTTGCATCGCGATTGTCAGGGACAGAGATGCGTGACCATGTGATGAGATTGTCGGTCATCCCATTCGGTAAGATTTTTACCTTAAACATAATCAATGGGTTTAGCGAATCTCATAATTGGGTTCAGAAAAACATCTTTCAGGAAATGTCTTATTGGTTTACAAATTTGATTTATCATAATCTAGATGTAATGCATATTGAGAAGAATGTGTTCGACAATGTTTTTAACATCGTGATGAGTGTTACATGCAAGACGAAAGATAATGATAAGGCACAATTGGACATGAAAAATATTTGTAAGCGTCCTGGATTAGAACTTTATGAATCTCCTAATGGTAAGATGGTCAAACCACATTCAAGATAAACATTGTCCAAAAATCAGGTTGAAGATGTGTGCACATGGATTAAGACTATAAACTACCAGATGGATAAGCGTCAAACAATGAAGGGTGTGTTATAGGTGGAAAATTGCAAGGGATGAAGAGTCATCACTGTCATGTGTTCATGGAGAGACTTGTGTCTATAGTATTTTGGGACTTGCTTGATAAACCAATATGAGATGCTTTGACTGATCATAGTCGTTTCTTTAGAGACATATTAGACGGATGTACCCTTTCTAGAGGGTGACGGGAAACCATAAGAGGAAGACAAAAATAGAGCTTACATCGAGCGGTTAATATGTGAGGCATATAGTTTCGATGAGATATCGACGTTTGTCTTAGACTATTTTCCTGACAAAGTCTTGACAAATGCCAATCGAGTCCTAAGACATGATGATGGGGGCAATGTTGAACTAAATGGTCGGCTTTCCGTATTTGGTCGATCTACTGGGTCGCGCTTAAGGAAAAGGGAAGCGCATATTCCTCTTTAAACGAGAATTACATGTTACACATACTTACATTCTTCTCAATTGCGAGGGGATTGACGAATTTGTGAGGTATACATGTAAAAATCATATTTAACTGTATATCTTAATCAATAATCTCATATATTTATATGTTAATGTTTATAATACATTTATAGACCATACGATGATGAAGTAAAAGCAAATAATGATGGCATCACTGATAAAGATATTCAACTCAGTCGTGATAAAATTTTTGCATTTTAGCTAAAGGGAAAAGTAAGTTAGTTAAGTTAATCAACCCACGTAATAGAATTTATGATGTGATACTTCACAATTTATAAAAAATTTATAGGCTCTTAATGAGGGAACGATTCCTTCAAATTTACAAGTCCTAGTTAAGGGCTCAGACTGGACCAAGTCAGCCGCAATGGTTACAAAGTAAATAGCTGTGAATTTCATACAAAGACATATGCTCGAGGTAAAAGAACAACTAACACTGGAGTGTGTGTTCAAGGAGATTGTTACATTGAGCTTGGTCGTGCCTTTTATGGGAGTTGGAGAAAATCATAGAGTTTTCGTACAAGGGTATTTATGGGGATCATATTAATTAATTGTTCAAGTGTCGTAGGTTTGATTCAAAAAAAGGGATACGTGTCGATCGACATAGAATCGTCGATAGTGACCTTCATAGGTCCACGTATGTTAACACACCATTTGTGTTTCCAAATCAAACAGTACAAATATACTACACTTCTAGTCTTGTTAGGAAAAGGGATAGACCGCCTACAGATTGACAAGTTATAATTCATACTCGAGCGCAATTGTGTATAATTAGTAGAAGGGGAGTTCTACCAAGAGGAGATGTTAAATAGATCGACCTCCTATAATAAATGTGGAGGACAATAATGAACTAAACCAGTTAAAGGGTGGAGATGAACTTGATGAATTGGATTCTGAGTTGGTACATGTTCCAAATGAGATTGATATTGTTGAAGAAGATTTATTGACTAACACTGACACTGAATATAAAGAAGATGATGATTATGAATCTCCAAATGATGTTCAAAATAATTCTGACCCGGACAGTGATTTTAATTAAACTGTATGTTTAGTTTTACTTGTATTATATACAATTACATATATACATGTTATCTATATCTTTGTTATGTTCATGTACATTTCATTTTTAGTTATCATAGTTAACTATTTCATACAAGAACATGTCATTATTGTCATTTTATTTGTTTATGTATTATCAAATAACTCATAATAACATCTTGAAATTTTTATTTATAGATGTCTTCTTCATCAGCGCCAAGAAAGTACGGCTTGGGTCGGGGTCCGAATCAGGATCCCAAAGTCCCTGGCTAATTCGGATGACTGAATTCTTATTCAGATTCGACCTCCTCCCGACAGCAAGTATGTTATTTATCAATTATATATTTATTTGATATTAGCATTGTTGTAGATACGTTCATTAATTGCTTAAATATTAAAATAAAATTACTTATCTTTAATGTAAATTGTTGTTTATTTTAGTGATTTTCCATATAGCAAAATTGTCAAGTGCATTTCATAACTTTGTTTACAAAACTGGCATACGCTAGTGATTAAGTGAGGGAGCACACCTCTTGCCCAAAAGGATGCAGTTAGGGTTGAATTTCATGTATATAATTAATTAACTAATATTGTATAGTAGTGTTGTATTATATTATCACTGTTTTAATATTATTATTGTATTTTTATTTGCACAAAAGGTATATATAGATGGGACGACGTACATTCATCAATCATACAAACACTTTTTTGGCAAAAGTTATGAGACCCCGAATTTTTTGTAATAAAAGTATTCAATTTTTCTATTTTGGTAAATAGTTAAATTGATAAAAGTTTAAAGTTAAGGGTAATATGTGAATTTTTTTTTTTGTAAAGTAATCAAGCTGATATAAAATATTCGTTGTGTCGGGGAATATTCGATTAGTCGGGGAATATCCGTACGACGGTACAATCATTGGTGGACCCCATTAACGGAATTATTGTCGGATCGAGAAAACGACAAAAAATATTTTTATGAAAATAACGACGGAAGTTTTACTGTTATTCTGTTGAAACACCGGTGTTAAAAGTACAATAATAATACGTGTGGTTGCATAGTAGTAGCACGGTATTAATTATTGATGCTTACGTGATAAGTCACTCGCTTTTGTTTTATTAGTATTATTAATGTAATAAAATAGAAAAGTTTTTATATAAAGCGTAATACTTTTATAAAGTTATTCGTTTTATTAGGCTAATAGTAAAATCTTTTTATATAAAGCGGAATACTTTTATAAAGTTATCATTTTATTAGACAATAATTAGAATATATTATATTTTATTATGCATAGTGTTTGCATAGTGCGTATATAGTGTTTTTGCATAGTAAAATCTTTTTATATAAAACATAATACTTTTATAAAGTTATTCATTTTATTAGATTATAAATAGAATATATTATTTTTTATTTAAAAGATTTTGCTTTAAATATGGACCGTCCAGATTAAAAGTAAATCAATTTGGACCGTTCATGAATTAGTTACTTTTGTACCATCCATTCTTCATAAATAGAAGCTCATTCCTTCATTATTTATTACTTAATTCATTTGAAACTCAGAGAGAGAAACTATAGAGAGTTCTTCTTCTATAATCTTGAGCGTATTTCTTTAAATTTTAAGAAAGCTTTGAGCGTAGTGCAAGTTTTCTTTGAGTATATCCTCACCCTACGGTCAAAAATACTCTTCTTTACAAGAAGGGATATTATTTGTTGTTGTACTCGTAAGGGATATTATTTATTGTACTCGTAGGGGGTATTATTTCTTTCGTATTCATGAAGAGAACTTACGTTATTCCATTTTTATTATTTCATTGGAATAACTTTCAGATAATGTGAGCTACCCTATACTTGGTAAAATTCTTACGTTATTCCATTTTATTATTACATTGGAACATCCACGCAATGCATTTACGCGTGACACAGTTCCATTATTTATTATTTTGTTGGAATATCACGCTTGTGCGTGCATTTACGCGTGACTGATTCCATTATTTATTATTCGTTGGAATATCGCCGCCGACGCGTTTACGCATGACCTGGTTCCATTATTTATTATTACATTGGAATAACTCACATCATGCGATCTATCGCATGCCTGATGATTTCTTTTGTTATTCCATTCTTTAGTATACTCATTTGGTTAAAGTTTTGACTTCTATACTCCATGAAATTAGTGGAATATCCTTGATATTTGTGCTTCATCCAGTATCTTTCATGAAAATATTCTTCTGAGCATTCTTGAATATTACCCCACAAAGCAGTATCATGTTGACAATTTAGACGTTATTGAGTTCTGGATAAATTAACTTATAAATCTTTAAAATTTATTCTTGAACATGTTTTATTGAATTATCATCATTCTCATGATTATAATATGTTGAAAGTCATCTGTGGCCTGTAGTGTATAGATGGACTTGGTATGATTATGACCATGGATTATTCGGTATAATCATGACCGTAATGTTACAAATGATGTGTAAAAATCCTCATTGGCCGTAGTGCATTGATGGACAGTTGTTGGCATGATCATGACCATTGATGAATACACGAATATCCTTGGCCCGTAGTGCATGGAAAATTTATGGTCGTGATACTAATGAATATCCTCGTCGTAGTCTTGAGGATGATGTGGATTATTTATTAAGTTCGAGTCTCGATGATAAAAGTAATAAAAACCTTTTAAATCATAGAAGATAGTAGATTTTATTATCTACTTGACTCTTCTAATGGATTGCTTATTCCATTGTAGTTAAACTTGATGTTTGTTATATTTTATCGGTTTAACCTTTGTTGAAGGCTAATGATAATTTATTTACGCATTATCTTAGTCATAATATTTCTTACTTAGGCTAGTTGAGCTCACCCTTTTGCTTTCATTGTTCTCTCTGTGAAATGAGAACGTGGCGAGGGACCGATCGGGGAGCGGGTGACGGTCGGAGATGATTACATTAGTAGTCCTCACTATTACATGAAATAGTGTGATAATAAATGTAATGAGGACCCCATTGAGTTTGTATATTGTCTAGAAGACAATATTTGTATTAAAACTCACATTTCATGTTGTATAATTAAGTTTTTATTTGTATTGTGTACCATGTATTTGGCGACTCAAGATGAGTGATGTATACCTATTTTGGGGGCGTCATGACCTTTCTCCGCTTCACAATTTACGTCGTGTAATAAGAGTGTTCTTGTAAGAGTGTTCTTGAATTCGAATGGGGATAATGAGAAGAATAGAAACGATGATATCTATTTGTGGAGGTTCTCCCTAAACAGTATAGAAAAGTGTGTTGTATTCTATATAATATTTAGTAGTTATATTTGGTGAATCAAATAGGGTGAGGTGAACCCAACTTTGGAAGGGTGTTTTGCCACTATCATACAAGATGTCTAATGACATACAACCTCGTGTTATTATAAAGCGGGGTCATGCGCATCCACTCTTTGCCGAGTATATCTACAGGCACTACCTATATGATCTTGGAGTTTATTTAAAATATAATATTCATTTGGAGACAGTGGAGATAGTTATATGTCAAAAGAATACTCACCATTGGAAAGAAGATGATAGTAATCTTCTCGTTTTTCTTTGGGGTCTATTGGGTCAACCAAGGATAATTCTGTGGACATATGATATCTATTATAACCTAGACGCATGACCTCCCATGTACGAAGGTTTCCTTGAGCACTTCCCAAAGATTTTAATTTCTAAAACAGTTTTTGACTATACTTTTATGTAAAGTACCATTGTAAGGTTGTGGTCGAGGCATCATGAGAGTTACATACATTTGTATTAAAACTCACAGTTAACTGTGGTCGTATTCTATACGACAGTTCAATAGTTGTATAAATGAAGTTATATTTGAATTTTGTACCATGTATTTGACGACTCATAATGGGTGATGTATACCTAATTTTGGGGGCGTCAAAAAGTGTGCCGTCCGAACAAAAGAAAATTTGAATAAAGAATGACAAAAAGCCCTGCAGAATGTTGAGAGCGACCATCTAGGAGAGGGTGAGCAGTACATACACGAGCACAACCCCTGATGGTGCACCCATCCCATATGGGTTGCGATGTGTGAGCAATGGAAAATTGAGAGTTGGGTGAAGAGACGCAAGACTGCCTCCTTGAACAAAGCCTCAGGTGCACCTGAAGGCGACAAGGCAAAAGGCACCTATAGGGGCGACAATATATCATAGTTATTTTTTTTATGTTTACAACCATGGTATAAGTACTTCTGTCTATGTGATTAATATATATACATATGTATGGATCCCGAGTTTTGTAGGAGGCTCAGTCTCAGGGTCAACCTATCCATTGGCTGGATATGTACGTGGCCACTCGCAATGGTTTGCCTGAGGCTGTACAAATAGCGGTAATTACTATATATACCTTTGATATGTTGTTTATAATTTTTTATGTTATTATTAAGTTTAAATATTTATTTTAAACTATATAATGTTTAAACTGATGACAAGACATTTATAAGAGCTTATGGACAAGTGTTATCCTGCTGGCACCCCGCGACCGTCGATAAATTAAGAATTGTGGGAGAGGGCTTCATTTCTGAAGAAGAAATATTTCAAAAGATAAGGAGAACGACGACGATCGACCATCAATGGCACATACAGCTCTGCTACACAGTCTACTCGGTCATCGAGTCATCTGAGTTATCGTACGTACTCATATTGACTGTGTGAAAGTGATCTGTCGAGATCGTGATCTTCTACTTATATTGGGTGGATATATATAGTCTCTGAGTCCTGATGAGTTAGCAGATGCAATGGCATCAGTAACACAACATCAAGATGGCGATGAGGTCATTTTAATACTTATTACAATCAAATTAATATCTCTCTCTCTCTCTCTCACACACACACACACACACACACACACACATATATATATATATATATATATTGTAGTGGTAGACTTAGTCTTACTTCTGTTTAAATAATTCATATTGTTTAGCTTTATGTTTAGCTTTTTGTTATTGTAATGTTATATATAACTTCAATAATACATGAGCTTTCCTTCACTTTAGTCATACCAATATCAACATATCTACTATATATTTAACATGTTTTATTCTTTTGTTACAATCACGTACTAATTTGGACGATGATGCATGAACTGACTTTTATTATGGAGATTTAAAGCCTTATAGTTTTGTATTCATTCTTTTACTAACTAAATGTTAGACGAGGATGAAATTTATATATAACACATTTGGTTCATGTTGATTTATTTATGTTTATATAGTTTATATTGTGTTTGTGACGTCCCCAAATTCGGGTATCTTTTACTTCCCCCATGGTACATCATTTCTATAACTATTGCGGAAGATATAAACATAAATTGTTTATAAAATAACTTTTATGACATAATTTCCAAGTTCTGTAACCTTAACTTAATACATGCAATCAATATCCTACACGACATACAATGTTATATGCATCCAATACTATTACAAGTTTAACTGCATCAAAATCCAATTCTGGCATTTGTCTTTTCCTTTTCCTGTATCCGAAGTTTTCGTCTTAATCTAAAAATTTCATCATGATATAGCAAGGGTGAACAACAATTTTTCCTAGCAAGTTTAAGTTCAAATGAAGATATATCATGATTGAAAAGAATAATAATTAAGCTGACAAATTTTCAACAATATAATAATTGTGAAAGAATATGAATCAATTTTCATAATTGAACGACTGAATCAATAATGTTGAATAGCTAACAATGAACTAGAATAAATTCAAGTGAACCATATGGTAATGAAGGTGATCAGCCTTTCATACCTGATGAACATATACAACATGCACAACGTGCGAATCAATAAATCATAGATGTGGTATAATCAACAATGATTAACCACGAACATGCTTTACAATAACAACTAGAGTTCGAGTTAGAAACTTGCATGTGCCGTCGATTATTGCTACGCAATCTAATTTAGCTTCATTTGAAAGACCTATTATTAATAATATTAATCTCTTAATTAGAATACTATCATAATGTCTATCACTGTTAATTACAGTCATAATACAACTTAAACACATTACCATATATCCCTAACAATTATTAGAACACATAAGACCCGGTATCAAGTCAAACTATTTCAGTCTGGTTTAATTTCGGTATAACTTCGACATCCCAATTGCCTTCTCGGATAATTATCGAGTTTATTTTAAATAAAACTCTACTTAACTGCTTCAATATCATTTTAGATAATTTAATTATCAGTAATAACATTTTTCAGTTGATCATAATAATTTTCAAATAATTATTATCGGTTATAATGATTTTTCAATCATTAATATCATTTTAAATGATTTAAATACCAAATAATTCTATCATCATTAATATTTAATAAATTTCAAATATTAATGAAATACATATCACAAATATTAAAAGTTATTTATTATAACTTCGTAGTATTTTAATACCTTTATATCATCTTTAAATGATTTTTAAAACATTTAAAATCCTTTTTAAATAACTGCCATTAATATTTCAAAATATTAACATCCATGTCAAAGTATTAAAAGTTATATATTATAAGTTCAAATATTTTTAAAACCTTCAAATCATTTTTAAATGATTTTTTAAACATTAAAACCAATTTTACATAATTTATTTAATATAATTATTAAATAAATTTATTATCATTAATATTAATTTATTAGTAAAATCCATACCAAAATATTAAAAGTTATTCATTACAACTTAAAATCATTTTCAACTAATTTATTTAATATGATTATTAAATAAATTTAATATCATTAATATTTAAATAATTTAAATTATTAATGAAATATATCTCAAATTATTAAAAGTTAATTTTTATAACTTAAAATAATTTTAAAACTTATTTATGATTTTTTCATAATTATTTTCTATTTTTTTATTTATTTTAATTAGATAAATTAATTTTCTTTTAAACTGTCGCTAAAGGCCTATCCCGACAAAAATTGTCGCTATAGGTGTTCTTGAGCCTTGAAAAACATTCATAGTCAGTGGTTAGATCCCTACTTTGACCATCTCTAATTCTTTGTTCATGATGTTTCTAAGCATGAGGGTGTACCAGTTATGTAGTACTAGTGAAAATACTACAAGTACTAACTAATTTCATGGTATAACTTCACCATATCATGAAGATACAAGTGTTCAAAAGTGATGTCAGAGCTGTTCTTGAGTTTCTGGGTTACCCAGAAACTCAGACAATGGTGAGGGTCTATTTTGGAGCCCTAATAACTTGGATTCTGGGCTTTGTTTAAGTGTTAAATGGTCACACTTGTGTAGTATATATGTCAAGGTACAAAATTAATACACTTAGGTAGCTGAACAACATCACAAAAGCAAGATCTGACTTGGTCAAATTAAGTACTTGCCAGAACTTGTTCTTGAAGAATCTGGAATTTCCAAAAACTCATATTTTCCAGTTGGTCAACCATGTTTTGACCATTAATAACTTTGATTCTGGTCATGATTTAGGTGTCTAGTGTCATGATTTGGTAGTCCATATGTCAAAGTATAAAAGCTATACACTTACATTGTGAAACCCCAGATTTTATGAATAAAGATTTAAATTTCTCGAAATATATTTTTGAATATTATGGTGTGGATTTGATATAATGTTATAGTTGTGGGTAATATTTACAAATTTTGCAAAGTACGCAAGTTGTTATATAATATTCGATTGGTCGGGGAATATTCATTTTAATAGGGAATATTAAATAACAAAGCACAATCATTGGTGGACCCCCACAACGGAATTATTATCGGATATAGAAAATGACAAAAATACTTTATGAAAATAACGGCGGAAGTTTTATCGTTAAGCTGTTGAACTACCCGGTAGTAAAAGTACGATGAATCTGGCGTGGTTTGCGTAGTAATACACCGGTATTGATTATCGATGCTTACGTGAGAAGTCACTCGATTATACTCAATTATTGCTACACTGAGAATTCTTTGCATCATATCTCTCATATTATTGATTCGATTATTGTCATAGTATCATCTGCATAATATGTTATTTTATTATATCAATAATTGAGATGACAAAGTTATTCATATTATTAAATTACAATATTTACAATGTCTAGAAGTTCTGTCAAGGAGAGGTTTGGTCACCTAATTGCGCGCTAATAGAGAGAAATCCTTATTGGAAAGCCCCCTCTTTCCTGGGAACGACCTGATTGATAAATATTGTGAGTTATAATATTAATGATGAATGTTATTAAAATTGAAGTTGTGTTCGGAGTTGAATTTGGAGACGCGGACGTGATAATTGAGTCCGGAACGATGAAATTAGTAAAAATAGTCTATAAACACAAAATTTCCCGGGATTCACTATTTGGTCAAAAAGTCAACAGTTGACTTTTTCGGGAAAAGTCAAACTTCAAAATTTCAAAATTTATATTTTTGATAAAAATGGTTTCATTTTGTTGGAATTATTTGTGTTAGTGAAAATCGACAATTATTTCGATAATAATTGATGTCGGAAGTTATATTGACCCGATCGGGTATTTAAGCAGGATAAATGAGCAATTGATTGCTATTATTTCACATGATTATAACTATTTGTTCACATGTGTATACTATTGTTTCACATTCTTGTTACTATTAGGGGAGTTGGTGCAAGATTGATAATACTTGCATGACTACTAAGTTTAAAATGGAGGTATAGATGGAGGTCTTATCTTTGTAATTCGTATTTTTACATGTCAGAACTATTGATTCACATAATTTATTATTGAATCACATTATTTACTATTAGGGGAGGTGGTGCAAGTTTGATAATACTTCCATGACTAAATTATAAATAAAGGAAAAGTTGGAGGTATTGTACTATAATTTTTCGAGTCCCAAAACGTGTAATTATCGAAACTATATTTTTCTATAAATAGAAGCTCATTCTTCCTTCATTTCTAACCAATTCACAAAAGCTTTAGAGCGATTATTATAGAGAGAAATTATAGAAAGAAGAAGAGAAGTCTGCTTTGCCTCCTCACTATTCCAAATTATCCGCTTTTTCTAAGGTAGGGAGTATTATTTCTTTCTTATCCATGAAGAAAAATTCTGTTATTCCATTCTTTATTATTCTGTTGGAATAACCTGTATACGCGGGCTACCCTATACTTGATGAAATTCTTACATTGGAACATCACATGCATGCGTTCTCTACTATTTGGACTCGATTTCGTCTTTATTATTACATTGGAATATCACATGCATGCGTTTTACGGTGGGACTAATTAAAATCTTTATTATTACATTGGAATATCACATGCTCATGCATTTTAAGCCCTGACGATTCCGTCTTTATTATTTTGTTGGAATATTACGTATGCATGCGTTTTTATTTGGACTGATTCGTTATTTATTATTCTGTTGGAATAACTTTGCTGTCGCGATCTATCGCATGCTCGGTGATTTCTTTTGTTATTCCATTCCTTATTATACTCAGTTGGTTAAAGTTTTGACTTCTATACTCCATGAAATTAGTGGAATATCCTTGATATTTGCGCTTCATCCAGTATCTTTTCATGAAAATATTCTTCTGAGTATTCTTGAATTTTACTCTACAAAGCAGTATCATGTTGACAATTTGGACGTTATTAGTTCTTGGATGAAATAATTCTTGAACTTGTTTTATTGAATTCTTATATCATTGTCATCATCATCATGTTTATATTTTGTTGAAAGTCATACGTGGCCTATAGTGCATAGATGGACTTGGTATGATTATGACCGAGGATTATTGATTGTAATCATGGACAGTAATGTTACAAATGATGTGGTAAAAGTCCTCATTGGCCCGTAGTGCATTGATGGATGGAGTTGTTGGCATGATCATGACCATTATTGAATACACAAATATTCTTGGCAGTAGTGCATGGATAATTGTGGTCATGATACTAAAGAATATCCTTGGTCGTAGTAGTGCGAGGGTGATTCGATGATGTGGATTATTTATTAATTTGAGTCGCGTGATAAAAGTGATGAAAACCTTTTAAATCATAAAAGATAGTAGATTTTATTCTCTACTTGACTCTTTTAATGGATTGCTTGTTTCACTGCAGATTAAACTTGATGGTTGTTATATTGTATCGGTTTAACATTGTTGAAGGCTAACGATAATATATTTTGCATTATCTTAGTCATAATATTTCATCTTTGGGCTAGTTGAGCTCACCCTTTTACTTTTTTATTGTTCTCTTGAGAAATGAGAACGTAGCGAGGACTAGTCGAGGAAGCGGAGTAGCGGACGAGATGATAGCATTAGTAGTCCTCACTATTCCGGTTAAATAGTGGAAAATAAATGTAATAATATTGAATTTGAGTTTGTATATTGTCTAGATGACAATATTTGTATTAAAACTCATGACTTTGTTTTGTCATACTTTGACGACAGTTGTATAATTAAGTTGTATTTGTATTACGTACCATGTATTTGATTGACTCGAGAATAGGTGATGTATACCTGTTTTGGGGGTGTCACAGTTGGTATCAAAGCTTAGGGATATGATCCCTGGCTAAGATGTGAGACTAGAACTAGGAGGGGAGATACGGGGAATTCTTTCGCTAGTATGACCTACCTAAGTTTATTTGATATTTAATTGGTCGGTCAGAGTATAGGAATAATATGTGATATGTTAATTAACCCTTGTTTTGTGGCAGTATTTGAAAATGACATCCGAGAATATTGAGAATAGCAATGGAGCACAAGAGACCGTTGAGTCTCCACAAATCAATAATCAGGACAATATGCAACATGATGGCGATAATCCTCCTGGAAACACCAACACTGATCAATTGACGAACGACGGTACGTTTAGGAGCTTTTTAGAATTTATGCAACATCAGGCGAAGGCCACTCCTGTTCATAATGCAGGAGGAAACAATGGCAACCCACGTTTGGTCACCGCTAAGCAGTTCAAGGAGCTGGGACCACCGGAGTTTTTGGGAAAGCCAGAACCACTTAAGGCGGAGACATGGTTAAAGCAGATCACTAAGATATTTGATATCTTGGGATGCTCCGAGGAGCAAAAGGTTCCCTTTGCCACCTTTATGTTGCGTGAAGAAGGCGGATCTTTGGTGGGAATCAGAAACGCATTACTGACTGACCACTCAAGATGTCTTGGGAGAAGTTCCAAGAGTCATTCAACGACAAGTACTTTCCGAAAGTATTCGTCACATGAAGGAGGTGGAGTTTATCAAGTTGGAACAAAACAATATGAATGAGTGTCGCAATACGATGCTAAATTTGCGGAGTTATCCCGGTTTGCATCCCATTTGGTCGATAATGAGGAGCGAATGGCGAATGTTTTAAGAGGTTTGAAGTCGGAGATACACCAATATCTTATTTCTCATAAACCTGTGTTTGTATTCGAGATGTTGTAAATAGGGCTCGATTAGTGGAGCGCGATAACGAGTCAACGCAACGAAGAGAGAGCAAACCGGCAAAATGATAATCTGGGGTGATACTTGATCATCAAAGCGGTGACAATAAGCATGGAGGAATCAACATGCCGTAAATGGTAACCACCGCCGGTGGTAATCATGGTCAAAACAATTAGAATGGACATTTCAAGAAAGAGAGATTCAACAATGATGGAAAGGCGTCAAGACCAAAGACCCGTTGTTAAGGAATGAGAACGACCACCCATCATATGCTTCAAATGCGGTGGGGAGGGACACATCATCCAAAGCTAGCTGCGATCCAGTCAAAGCATGTTATAATTTTGGAAGAGAAGGTCACTTAGCCCGATTTTGTCGTTCACGAAAAAACAAGTTCAAACTAGGATGGAGGCACCAAAGGTCAGTCCCGAGAAAAGTCAAAGCCAGGTAGTTTAAGAGAGAACATTTTTTTCGTGACAACGAACTGAATAAAATTATCACGGGTATGTTAGTCATAAACTCTTGTGAAGTCTATACCTTGTTGAATCTGGGGTTCTACTCACTCTTTTATTTCACCTAGTTGTGTTCAATGTTTGAAGTTAACTCCGGAGAAGTTAGACTTTGATATATCTGTTAAAACTCAGTTGGGAGAAACCTTCGTTACTTCCACTATTTTTAAATCTTGTTCAAATCAACACTTTCACGTTACCTGTCGATCTTATCTCTTTGAAAATACTTGCCTTCGATGTGATTTTTGGAAACGATTGGTTAACTACTCATCATGCTTTTCGTAAGGTTGTTAGCTTTTATACTCCTAACCAACCTGTTATGCGAATTCAAAGTAACCAAACCACTAAAGTCAATCATTGTCATATCAAGCCATAAATAAAGAGCCCCGATCCTTTTGTTGTTGACTTTCTTGTGTGGAATGCACCGAAGCCAGACTTTCTGTAGGGAACGTCGTGAATGACGATGACAAGTTGATAGGTATCAATTTGACGTGTTATCCAAGTCTTGGATGAGAGTCACAGTTTTGAATGGTATTTCTATTGTTAATAAATTTCCTGACGTATTCTTGAAGACTTCTTAGCCTACCCCTAGAGCGTGAAATCGAATTTTGTATTGATCCAAGTACAAAATCCATTTCTTAAACCCTCAAATATTTCTTTAACTAAAACGAACGTGTAATGTGCCAAAGACGTTGGCTCGAGCTGTTGAAGATTACGATCATATCATTCAATACCATCGTGGAAAAGCGAACGTGGTAGCTGATGCATTGAGTAGAAGATCGTATGAGTTTACAAGTACGAATATACGAACCCCCGTAAAGATAACGAATATACGAGTAGAATCGACTTTAATCGATAAAGTTAAAGCCGCTCAAGCTACATACTCGAGCTAATGAATGAAGAAGGTTCAAGAGGCGTTATTCTGAAGCAAGAATCGACGAAGAGAGGAAATTTCAACCCTCGATTTAGTTGGCCCATTTGAAATCCTCGATCGGTAGAAGCGTGGCCTATAGACTCGCTTTTACCGCCAAGTATGTCGGCGTGTTCATAACGCTTTTTCACGATCGATGTTACGAAAATATGTGGACGACTTGAACCATATTATTAAATTAGAACTAGAAGATATAGCAGAAGATTTAACGTATGAGGAGATACGTGTTAAAATCTTGGATAAGAAGGATCGTATTCAACACTCAAAGGTTATACCTCAAGAGTTAGAATCTGAAATGAAGTCAAAGTATCCTCACCTCTTTGGCATATCAAGTGCGTACGTAAATTTTGAGGGAGAAATTTCATAAGGAGGGGAGATTGTGAAACCCCAGATTTTATGAATAAAGATTTAAATTTCTCGAAATATATTTTTGAATATTATGGTGTGGATTTGATATAATGTTATAGTTGTGGGTGATATTTACAAATTTTGCAAAGTACGCAAGTTGTTATATAATATTCGATTGGTCGAGGAATATTCGTTTTAACAAGGAATATTCGTACAACGGCACAATCATTGGTGGACCCCCACAACGGAATTATTGTCGGATAGAGAAAATGACAAAAATACTTTATGAAAATAACGGCGGAAGTTTTATCGTTAACTGTTGAACTACGGTAGTAAGTAAAAGTACAAGAATCTGGCGTGGTTGCATAGAGTACTTACGGTATTGATTATTGATGCTTATGTGAGAAGTCACTCAATTATACTCAATTATTGCTACAGTAATTGCTGCATCATATCTCTCATATTATTGATTCGATTATTGTCATAGTATCATCTGCATAATATGTTATTTTATTAAATCAATAATTGAGACGACAAAGTTATTCATATTATTAAATTGCAATATTTACAATGTCTAGAAGTTCTATCAAGGAGAGGTTTGGTCACCTAATTGCGCGCCAATAGGGAGAAATCCTTATTGGAAAACCCCTCTTTCCTGGGAACGACCTGGTTGATAAATATTGTGAGTTATAATATTAATGACGAATGTTATTAAAATTGAAGTTGTGTTTAGAGTTGAATTTGGAGACGCGGACGTGATATTTAAGTCCGGAACGATGAAATTAGTAAAAATAGTCTATAAACACAAAATTTTTCGGAATTCACTATTTGGTCAAAAAGTCAACAGTTGACTTTTTCGGGAAAAGTCAAACTTCAAAATTTCAAAATTTATATTTTTGATAAAAATGGTTTCATTTTGTTGGAATTATTTGTGTTAGTGAAAATCGACAATTATTTCGATAATAATTGATGTCTGGAAGTTATATTGAATTAATCTGGTATTTAATGGGATAAATGAGCAATTGATTGCTATTATTTCACATGATTATAACTATTTGTTCACATGTGTATACTATTGTTTCACATTCTTGTTACTATTAGGGAGTTGGTGCAAGATTGATAATACTTGCATGACTAAGTTAAAAATGGAGGTATAGATGGAGGTCTTATAACCGTAATTCAGTATTTTCACATGTTCAGAACTATTGATTCACATAATTTATTATTGAATCACATTATTTACTATTGGGGAGGTGGTGCAAGTTTGATAATACTTCCATGACTAAATTATAAATAAAGGAAAAGTTGGAGGTATTGTCTTTATAATTTTCGAGTCCCAAAACGTGTAATTATCGAAACTATATTTTTCTATAAATAAAGCTCATTCTTCCTTCATTTCTAACCAATTCACAAAAGCTTTAGAGCGATTATTATAGAGAGAAATTATAGAAAGAAGAAGAGAAGTCTGCCTACCTCACTATTCCAATTATCCGCTTTTTTAAGGTAGGAGTATTATTTTTTTCTTATCCATGAAGAAAAATTACGTTATTCCATTCTTTATTATTACATTGAATAACTTGTATTTGCTATCTGTGGTGAAATTACCCTATACTTGATGAAATTCTTACATTGGAACATCGCCATGCATGCGTTCTACTTGGGACTGATTTAAATCTTTATTATTACGTTGGAATATCTTGTCACATGCGTTTTTTACATGGGACCTAATTCCGTCTTTATTATTACATTGGAAATATCACATTCATGCGTTTTAAGCGACTCGATTCCGTCTTTATTATTTTGTTGGAATATTCATCTGCATGCTTTTTACGTTAGACTGATTCCGTTATTTATTATTCTGTTGGAATAACTCGCTGTGCGATCTATCGCATGCACGGTGATTTCTTTTGTTATTCCATTCCTTATTATACTCAGTTGGTTAAAGTTTTGACTTCTATACTCCATGAAATTAGTGGAATATCCTTGATATTTGCGCTTCATCCAGTATCTTTTCATGAAAATATTCTTCTGAGCATTCTTGAATTTTACTCTACAAAGCAGTATCATGTTGACAATTTGGACGTTATTAGTTCCTGGATGAAATAATTCTTGAACTTGTTTTATTGAATTCTTATATCATTGTCATCATCATCATGTTTATATTTTGTTGAAAGTCATATGTGGCCTATAGTGCATAGATGGACTTGGTATGATTATGACCAAGGATTATTCGGTGTAATCATGACCGTAATGTTACAAATGATGTGGTAAAAGTCCTCATTGGCCCGTAGTGCATTGATGGACAGTTGTTGGCATGATCATGACCATTATTGAATACACAAATATTCTTGGCCCGTAGTGCATGGATAATTGTGGTCATGATACTAAAGAATATCCTTGGGCCTGTAGTGCGGGGGTGATGATGATGTGGATTATTTATTAAGCTGAGTCACAGCGATAAAAGTGATGAAAAACCTTTTAAATCATAAAAGATAGTAGATTTTATTCTCTACTTGACTCTTTTAATGGATTGCTTGTTCCGCTGCAGTTAAACTTGATGGTTGTTATATTGTATCAGTTTAACACTGTTGAAGGCTAACGATAATATATTTTGCATTATCTTAGTCATAATATTTCATACTGGGCTAGTTGAGCTCACCCTTTTACTTTTATTGTTCTCTTCAGGAAATGAGAACGTAGCAGGGACTAGTCGGGGAACGGAGTGACGGACCAGATGATAGCATTAGTAGTCCTCACTATTCAGTTAAATAGTGGAAAATAAATGTAATAATATTGAATTTGAGTTTGTATATTGTCTAGATGACAATATTTGTATTAAAACTCACAGCTTTGTTTTGTCATACTTTACACGACAGTTGTATAATTAAGTTGTATTTGTATTCTGTACCATGTATTTGACGACTCAGAATAGGTGATGTATACCTGTTTTGGGGGTGTCACAGTTGGTATCAAAGCTTAGGGATATGATCCCTGGCTAAGATGTGAGACTAGAACTAGGAGGGGAGATACGGGGAATTCTTTCGCTAGTATGACCTACCTAAGTTTATTTGATATTTAATTGGTTCACGAGTATAGGAATAATATGTGATATGTTAATTAACCCTTGTTTTGTGGCGAGATTTGAAAATGACATCCGAGAATATTGAGAATAAGAATGGAGCACAAGAGACCGTTGAGTCTCCACAAATCAATAATCGTGACAATATGCAACATGATGGCGATAATCCTCCCTGAAACACCAACACCGATCAATTGATTTAACGATTTGAGACGCGTTTAGGAGCTTTTTAGAATTTATGCAACATCAGGCGAAGGCCACTCCTGTTCATAATGCAGGAGGAAACAATGGCAACCCACGTTTGGTCACCGCTAAGCAGTTCAAGGAGCTGGGACCACCGGAGTTTTTGGGAAAGCCAGAACCACTTAAGGCGGAGACATGGTTAAAGCAGATCACTAAGATATTTGATATCTTGGGATGCTCCGAGGAGCAAAAGGTTCCCTTTGCCACCTTTATGTTGCGTGAAGAGGCAGATCACTGGTGGGAATCTGTAAAACGCATTACTTGACCGACGCGACTCAAGATGTCTTGGGAGAAGTTCCAAGAGCTGTTCAACGACAAGTACTTTCCCGAAAGTATTCGTCACATGAAGGAGGTGGAGTTTATCAAGTTGGAACAAAACAATATGACCGTGTCGCAATACGATGCTAAATTTGCGGAGTTATCCCGGTTTGCATCCCATTTGGTCGATAATGAGGAGCGAATGACGCGAATGTTTTTAAGAGGTTTGAAGTCGGAGATACACCAATATCTTATTTCTCATAAATTGTGTTTGTATTCAGATGTTGTAAATAGGGCTCAGTTAGTGGAGCGCGATAACGAGTCAACGCAACCAAGAGAGAGCAGCCGGCAAAATGATAATACCGGTGATAACAGTCATCAAAGCGGTGACAATAAGCATGGAGGGAATCAACATGCCAGAAATGGTAACCACTTCGGTGGTAATCATGGTCAAAACAATTAGAATGGACATTTCAAGAAGAGGAGATTCAACAATGATGGAAAGACGTCAGCACCAGCACCCGTTGTTAAGGAATGAGAACGACCACCTATCATATGCTTCAAATGCGGTGGGGAGGGACACATCAGCCCAAACTGCGCGATGCCGTCCAAAGCATGTTATAATTTTGGAAGAGAAGGTCACTTAGCCCGATTTTGTCGTTCACCGAAAACAAGTTCAGCTAGGATGGAGGCACCAAAGGCCGTCCCAGAAAAGTCAAAGCCGGTAGTTTAAGAGAGAACATTTTTTTCGTGACAACGAACCTGAATAAAATTATCACGGGTATGTTAGTCATAAACTCTTGTGAAGTCTATACCTTGTTAGATACCGGTTCTACTCACTCTTTTATTTCACCTAGTTGTGTTCAATGTTTGAAGTTAACTCCGGAGAAGTTAGACTTTGATATATCTGTTAAAACTCGGTTGGGAGAAACCTTCACATTTCCACTATTTTTAAATCTTGTTCAAATCAACACTTTCACGTTACCTGTCGATCTTATCTCTTTGAAAATACTTGCCTTCGATGTGATTTTTGGAAACGATTGGTTAACTACTCATCATGCTTTTCGTAAGGTTGTTAGCTTTTATACTCCTAACCAACCTGTTATGCGAATTCAAAGTAACCAAACCACTAAAGTCAATCATTGTCATATCAAGCCATAAATAAAGAGCCCCGATCCTTTTGTTGTTGACTTTTTGTGTGGAATGCACCAAGCTTGACTTTTTTCAGGGAACGCCGTGAATGACGATGACAAGTTGATAGGTATCAATTTGACGTGTTATCCAAGTCTTGGATGAGAGTCACGATTTTGAATGGTATTTCTATTGTTAATAAATTTCCGACGTATTCTTGAAGACTTCTTAGCTTTACCCTAGAAGCGTGAAATCAATTTTGTATTGATCCAAGTACAAAATCCATTTCTTAAACCCTCAAATATTTCTTTAACTAAAACGAACGTGTAATGTGCCAAAGACGTTGGCTCGAGCTGTTGAAGATTACGATCATATCATTCAATACCATCGTGGAAAAGCGAACGTGGTAGCTGATGCATTGAGTAGAAGATCGTATGAGTTTACAAGTACGAATATACGAACCCCCGTAAAGATAACGAATATACGAGTAGAATCGACTTTAATCGATAAAGTTAATGCCGCTCAAGCTACATACTCAGAGCTAATGAATGAAGAAGGTTCAAGAGGGCGTTATTCTAGAAGCAAGAATCGACGAAGAGAGGAAATTTCAACCCTCGATTTAGTTGGCCCATTTGAAATCCTCGATCGAGTAGGAACTGTGGCCTATAGACTCGTTTTACCGCCAAGTATGTCGCGTGTTCATAACGTTTTTCACGTATCGATGTTACGAAAATATGTGGACGACTTGAACCATATTATTAAATTAGAACTAGAAGATATAGCAGAAGATTTAACGTATGAGGAGATACGTGTTAAAATCTTGGATAAGAAGGATCGTATTCAACACTCAAAGGTTATACCTCAAGAGTTAGAATCTGAAATGAAGTCAAAGTATCCTCACCTCTTTGGCATATCAAGTGTGTACGTAAATTTTGAGGGAGAAATTTCATAAGGAGGGGAGATTGTGAAACCCCAGATTTTATGAATAAAGATTTAAATTTCTCGAAATATATTTTTGAATATTATGGTGTGGATTTGATATAATGTTATAGTTGTGGGTGATATTTACAAATTTTGCAAAGTACGCAAGTTGTTATATAATATTCGATTGGTCGAGGAATATTCGTTTTAACAAGGAATATTAGATAACAAGACAATCATTGGTGGACCCCCACAACGGAATTATCATTTCGGATAGAAAATGACAAAAATACTTTATGAAAATAACTACGGAAGTTTTATCGTTAAGCTGTTGAACTACCCTAAGTAGTAAAAGTACAAAGATGTCTGCGTGGTTGCATAGTAGCACACGGTATTGATTATTGATGCTTTACGTGAGAAGTCACTCAATTATACTCAATTATTGCTACAAAGAATTGTTGCATCATATCTCTCATATTATTGATTCGATTATTGTCATAAGATCATCTCGCATAATATGTTATTTTATTAAATCAATAATTGAGACGCAATAAAGTTATTCATATTATTAAATTGCAATATTTACAATGTCTAGAAGTTCTATCAAGGAGAGGTTTGGTCACCTAATCGCGCGGCGCCAATCAGGAGAAATCTTTATTGGAAAACCCACTCTTTCTCAGGAACGACACTGGTTGATAAATATTGTGAGTTATAATATTAATGACATTTAATGTTATTAAAATTGAAGTTGTGTTTAGAGTTGAATTTGGAGACGCGGACGTGATATTTAAGTAAAGAACGATGAAATTAGTAAAATAGTCTATAAACACAAAATTTTTGAATTCACTATTTGGTCAAAAGTCAACAGCTTGACTTTTTTGGGGAAAAGTCAAACTTCAAAATTTCAAAATTTATATTTTTGATAAAATGGTTTCATTTTGTTGGAATTATTTGTGTTAGTGAAAATCCACAATTATTTCGATAATAATTGATGTCCGGAAGTTATATTGATTAATCCAAGTATTTAACCCAGGATAAATGAGCAATTGATTGCTATTATTTCACATGATTATAACTATTTGTTCACATGTGTATACTATTGTTTCACATTCTTGTTACTATTAGGGGAGTTGGTGCAAGATTGATAATACTTGCATGACTAAGTTAAAAATGGAGGTATGATGGAGGTACTATAATCGTAATTCGTATTTTCACATGTCTAGAACTATTGATTCACATAATTTATTATTGAATCACATTATTTACTATTAGGGAGGTGGTGCAAGTTTGATAATACTTCCATGACTAAATTATAAATAAAGGAAAAGTTGGAGGTATTGTACTATAATTTTCGAGTCCCAAAACGTGTAATTATAAAACTATATTTTCTATAAATAGAAGCTCATTCTTCCTTCATTTCTAACCAATTCACAAAAGCTTTAGAGCGATTATTATAGAGAGAGAAATTATAGAAAGAAGAAGAGAAGTCTGCCACCTCACTATTCCAAAGATCCGCTTTTTCTAAGGTAGGGAGTATTATTTCTTTTCTTATCCATGAAGAAAATTTCGTTATTCCATTCTTTATTATTCGTTGAATAACTCAGATACGCTGGGCTACCCTATACTTGATGAAATTCTTCTCGCCCGCGCGCTTGAACATCCTCGTCTGTAGCGTTTCTACGACCGATTTCGTTTTTTTTATTATTATTCGATTGAATATCCCGTTATTTTTGGCTTTAAGCCCCACTGATCCTCGCCTTTTTTATTATTCCGTTGAATATCACTATCTCGCCCGCTGCTTATTAAGCCGATCTTTTGATTCCATTCCTTATTATTATCGTTAAAGTTTCTTTCTATACTCCATGAAATTAGTGGAATATCCTCGATATTTCGCGATCATCCAAAGATCTTTTTGATTTAAGTATTCTGCAAAGATTATGTCGACTAATTTGGTTATTCGATGAAATAATTTGAACTGATTTCATCATCCTCATGTTTATATTTTGTCGAAAGTCATCTGTGGCTCTATATTATGATGAACTTGGTATGATTTATGACTCAGGATTATTATCGTAATGTTACAAATGATGTAAAATATTTTAATTGATTTGTTGAATTTCATGACTATTATTGAATCGCAGCTAAACATGGATGATGGTTGTTATATTGTATCATTTGGATTATTTATCGTTGAAGGCTAACGATGAAAAATATATAAAGATTTGAGATTATTCTTAGTCATAATATTTCAGCACCGATGGCTAGTTGAGCTAACCTTTTACTTTTATTGTTCTCTTCAGAAATGAGAACGCTAAGGAGGACTAGTCGTGAAAAACGAGTGACTTAAAACCGTGATGATAGCATTAGTAGTCCTCACTAGCCCAAAGAAGAAATATTATGACTAAGATAATGCATAATAATTTATCGTTAGTTTTCAACAATGTTAAACCGATAAAATATAATAAATATCAAGTTTAATCTGCAAATGAACAAGCAATCCATTAAAAGAGTCAAGTAAAGAATGAAATCTACTATCTTTTATGATTTAAAAGGTTTTTCATCACTTTTATCACTGGACTCAAATTTTAATAAATAATCCAGATCATCGAATCACCCCCGCACTACTACCAAGGATATTATTTAATATCACGACCACAATTATACATGCACTACGGCCAAGAATATTTGTGTATTCATTAATGGTCATGATCATGCCAACAACTCGCCCATCAATGCACTACGCTAACGAGGACTTTTACCACATCACTTGTAACATTACTACCATGATTACAATCAATAATCCCTCGGTCATAATCATACCAAGTCCATCTATGCACCATGTGCCATAGATGACTTTCAACAAAAATATAAACACGAGGATGATGACAATGATATAAAAATTCAATAAAACAAGTCAAGAATTAATTTATCTAGAACTAATAACGCCCAAATTGTCAACATGACATCGCTTTTGCAGTAGAGTAAAGTTCAAGAATGCTCGTAAGAATATTTCCATGAAAAGATATCGATGAAGCGCAAATATCAAGGATATTCCACAAATTTCATGGAGTATGTAAGTCAAAGTTTTAACCAACCGAGTATAATAAAGAATGAAATAACAAAAGAAATAACCATGCATGCGATAGATCAAGATATGCAGCATTATTCTAAATGTAATAATAAATAACGGAATTCAGTCCTGCCAGAAAACGCATGCATGTGATATTCCAAATGTAATAATAAAGGATGGAACTCAAGTCCCACAGAACGCGACGCATGTGATATTCCATTGTAATAATAAATAACTAATATTAGAAGAATGTCACCATGTATAGGTAGCCAACAGAGATAAAAGTTATTCCAAATGTAATAATAAATAATGGAATAACATAAGTTTTCTTCATTAAGACGAAAGAAAGAAATAACAATTTCACCGTAAAAGAAACCGAATATAAGAGTAGGGAAGTATAGTAATACTTTTCTATAGGTTCTCTTATAATTCTCTCTAGAGTTTCAAAGTGAATTTGTAAGAAATAATGAAGGAATGAGCTTTATTTATAGAAAATGGAATGAATAAGAACTAATTCATGAACTATCCGTATTGATTTACTATTAAACGGACGATCCAGATTGGTTTACTATTAAAACTTAAAACAACATCCATACCGATTTACTATTAAAACTTTAAACCAATGATCCATATTGATTTACTATTATAACTCCACCAAATGTCCATATCGACTTCATTTATTATATCTTCAACCAACTATTCGAAAAATTAACACATCTCCTCATGGAATAATATTGTACCCCAACAACCAATGCACAATACTAGAGTGAATAAGAATCGGGTGAATAAGAATCGTGAATAAGAACTCATGAATAGTAACTTGTGAATAGTAACTCATGAATAAGAACTCGTGAATAGTACTTCGACACCTAAAAGTGTCCCTAATACCCAATTGAACAATATATCCTCCGAGACATCAATTATACTAACACAAATAAGTCCAACACAATGGAACTATAAAATTCATCTTTAATCAACACGAACTTATTCATCATTAATATTATAATTCACAATATTTAACAACCGTGTCGCTCCTGTGAAAGAGGGGCTTTCCGATAAGGATTTCTCCTTATTGGCGCCGCAATTAGGTGACCAAACCTCTCATCGATGTAACTTCTGCATATCATCAATATTGTAAATAATAATATGAATAACTTTGCCGCCTCAATTATTGATTTAATAATATATCATATAATGCAGATGATATCGTAATAATAATTGAATCAATAATATGAGAAATATGATGCAAAGAATTATCGTGAGCAATAATTGAGTATAATCGAGTGACTTCACGTAAGCATCAATAATTAATACTGTGTGCTCATCAGAATTCACGCCAGACATCATTCTTGTGCTTTTACTATCGGGGTAGTTCAACGGCTTTTAATTCAGTAACACCTCCGCCGTTATTTTCATAAAGTATTTTTGTCGTTTTCTCAATCCGACAATAATTTTTGCCGTGGGGTCCACCAATGAATGTGCCATTGTATTTAATATTCCCTCGTTAAAACGTAATATTTCTAACCAATCGAATATTATATAACAACTTCATGTGATTTTTACAAAAATTTATAAATATTACCCACAACTATAACATTATATCAAATCAATACCATTATATTCAAAAATATAATTAGAGAAAATTATTCTTTATTCATAAAAGTTGGGGTCTTACAACCTCCCCTTCTTATGAAATTTCGTCCTCGAAATTAGGGTACATACCTGGTATGTCGAAGAGATGAGGATACCTTGACTTCATCTCAGATTCTAACTCCCAAGTCATTTCCTCCACATCGTGGTTTCTCCACAAAACTTTGACTTGAGGTATAACCTTGGAGCGTAGAACATGATCCTTCTTATCCAAGATTTTAACAGGTAACTCTTCATCCGTTAAATCTTCACATGGGTCCCTGGAGTTTTTAACTCTATCTCCATCCTTTGCAAGTCACACAAAATGGGCCTTCATATGACAATATCGCACCTCGATTTTGCATATGATCTTCTACTCAACGATACGCCTACCACGCTCGCTTTTCCAGTGATGGTATGGATGGTATGATCATAATTTTTCAACAATTCAAGCCAACGTCGTTGTCGCATGTTGTGTAAAACCCCAACTTATTATAAATAAAATCGAATTTCCTCTAATTATATTTGTGAATAATAAGGTATTAATTTGATATAATTCTCTCGGTTATGGGTGAAATGTGCAAATTTTGCAAAATATGCAAGTGGTTATAAAATAATCATTGTTGTTTGGGAATATTCGTTTGGTCGTGGAATATTCTTGTTGTTTGGGAATATTCGACGATTTACCATAGTATCATTTGTGGGCCACATAATGTAATAACCGCTTGGATGAAGAAAACGATAAGTTTGAGTTTTTATAAATAATTGGCAGTAGTTGTTACCAAGTAACACCGTTGGAATACCCGGTGGTTAAAATACGATGAATACGCGTGGATGCAAAGATTGATGAATTATTGATCCTTACGTAAGAAAGCACTACTCAATAATTGTTACAAAGAGTTATCGTTCAATATTTTATTTTATTGATTCAATAATTCTTTGCGTTGATATTTTATATTATTGTTGTTTCAATAATTGTCATCGCACAAGATTTCCCATTATCGATCAATAATTCATATTATTTGAATAATATTATTAGATAGCATTATTGGCAATGTCTAGAAAGTTCACAAGGAGAGGTTTGGTCACCTAATCATGGCGCCAAGAAGGAGAAATTTTATTGGAAAGCCCCCTCTTTCCCGAACTACTGGTTGTCATAAATGTGATTCTCGTAATATTATTTGTGAATAATTAATTATTGATTCATATGATAAGGAAATATTTATTTTATGTGGATATAAATGTTGGATATATTTATTGTGGTTAAAATGAAGGAGTTAATGTTGAGGTGTTTTATCAAGATTTTTGTTTGAATGAAGGTATTAAAATTAAACCAAAGGTTTTTTGAGATATATTGTGTGAGTTATAATTTTAATCCGACCGCTGGATCGTTGTAATTTTTGGATATGTTATACATATATAAGTTGAGTATATGTCCACAAATTTTGAACCATTAAAATGAACGTATGATTTGTTATGAATTTTAAGAGGTGATTGAATCAAATTAGGTTTATAAATGATTTTGGTGGAAAATTCTAGAATTGAGTGGGCCCCACTTGTGGTTGGTGAAAAATGTGCTTGAATTTATTTCAAATGTGGTGGGTGAGAATAGTAAAGGTGTAAAGCCATCAAAGTCACAGTCAAGTCTCGCTAACATTTTCCTATAAATAGAGGGCTAAGTTAGAATTGAAAATCACACCGTAAACAAGTTTTCTCTCTTTCTCTCTCTAGATTATTGAGTGTATTTTGTGAGTATTTAGATACTTTGTGAGTTTCTATTCATCAGTTCAAGTTTCCTTTAGCCTTATACCGATATTCCGATCAGAAGTACTGATATTTTGAGGTAAGGGATGTTAGTTTCTTCATATATGATATTATTTCTTCAATATCATTATGCCGAAGTATTGATTTAGATTTTTATCAAATTTGAAACTTTTTGTGTCAGGATTACTATTCACGTATACGACACTATTCACGAATACGGCACTTTTCACCGAAAAATAAAATTTTCTTCTTTTTGTCCAAGATGTTTATTATGGTTACTATCTTTGATTGTATCCATGTTTTGATCTTTATTTTGAATTCGCTTTCAAAATTGGTATTTATGAAGTATTATTGATCTTGGATAAACCGTTATTATAATCCCTACTATTTGTCCTTCCGCTTCATGGATTCGCTTTTCTTTAAAATATTTTTCATCATCCTCGGTCCTAAATGATGATATTACTAAATATCTTGGCATAAAGTGCAAAGATAAATGATTAATCGATGAATATCTTTGGCCTGTAGTGCAAAGATGAACAGTGTTGAGATGAACATGACCAACCTGGTGATACAAATGAATATCTTTTGGTCAGTAGTGCAAAGATGAATATTTGATTAAAGATGTATATTGATTGTTGTTATTGTGGATAAAATATTGATGATGGACTTTTAAATCTTAGAAGATAGTAGAATTCTTTCTCTACTTGACTCTTCTAATGGATTCTTTGTTTCAATCGCAGTTGTTGATCTAAAACTTGTGTTGGCTATTATATGTTATCGATTTTTCCTGTTGAAGACTAACAATAATTTGTTGTATATTATCTTAGTCATAATATTCTTTTACTAGGCTAGTTGAGCTCACCTTTTCCTTTTTGTTCCATTTTTCTCGTGAGGTGAGAACATAACAGAACCAGTGGTAACTGGAGTGATGGTTCTAGAAAGATGTTTTAGCGCAATCCTCACTATTTTCGTAAAATAGTGTTTGAATAATTGTAACGAGGACTTATTTGAGTGTGGATATTGTCTAGTAAGACAATATTTGTATTTAAAACTCATAAAGATGTGTTGTCGTATTTTGCACGCACAATTGTATTATTGAAGTTGTAGTTTGCTTTCTGTACCATGTATTTGGCGACTCAGAATGGGTGTTATATACCTATTTTGGGGGCGTCACATGTTGAGTTCCTTTTGAGTGAAAAAATATTTGAGGCTTTTATGATCCGTAAATATTTGAGGCTTTTATGATCCGTAAAGATCTCCACTTTCTCCCCATACAAGTAATGCCTCCAAATTTTAAGTGCGAAGACAATAGCTGCTAACTCTAGATCATGAGTAGGATAATTCCTCTTATATTCTTTGAGTTATCTTAAGGCATAGGCTATAACTTTCCCATGTTGCATGAGAACACATCCCAACCCTTTGCCCGAAGCATCACTGTAGATGATAAATCCCTCTGAGCCAGATGGTATTGTCAAAACTGGTGCTGAAATGAGTCTCCTCTTGAGTTCTTGAAAACTCTTCTCACATTCTTCGCTCCAACCGAACTTTGTATCTCTTCGAGTCAGCTGAGTTAATGGAGTAGCGATTCGAGAAAATCCTTCCACGAATCTCCGATAATAACCAGCTAAACCGAGAAAGCTATGTACTTCGGTCACTGATTTAGGTTGCTCCCAGCTTTGAATAGCTTCAATCTTTGTCGGGTCAATAGATATTCCATGACTTGATATTACGTGCCCAAGGAATGCTACTTCCTCAAGCCAGAACTCGCATTTCTTCAACTTGGCATAAAGCTTGTATTCACGAAGCTTTTGGAGTGTCAGCCTCAAGTGTTGCTCAAGATCTTCATGGCTTTTGGAATAAATAAGGATGTCATCAATAAAGACGACCACAAAGTGATCCAAATATTCCTTGAATACTCTTGGTTCATCATATCCATGAAGGCGTTAGGAGCATTAGTCAATCGAAGGACATGACTAGAATTCATAATGCCTGCATCGAAGTTCTGAAAGCCGTCTTTGGAATGCATCGGTTCTAATCTTCAATTGGTGATATTCGGAACGAAGATCAATCTTTGAAAAGAATTTAGCTCCTTACAACTAGTCAAACAGGTCGTGACAATGGGTACCTATTTTTGATGGTGACATGATTCAACTCCCGATAATCAATACAAAGTCGCATACTCCCATCTTTCTTCTTCACGAATAGAACAGAGCACCCCAAGGAGACGTCTTGGGGACGAATGAAACCAATGTCTAACAATTCCGCAGAATTGGGTCTTTAACTCCTCAAGTTCAATAGAGCCATTCGATATGGGGCTTTGGAAATGGGTTTTGTACCAGGTTCAAGGTCGATACAAAATTCAATTTCACGCTCTGGGGGTAGGCCAGGAAGTTCTTCAGGGAATACGTCAGGAAATTTATTAACAATAGAAATATCGTTCAAAACTGACGTATTTTTGTTTAAATCTGTGACATAAGCTAAGAAAGCTTGACACCCGTTTTTCAATAAACGAATAGCTTTATGGCTTGAAATGACCGTGATTGATTTTAATGGTTTGGTCGCTTGAATTCGCATAATAGGTTGATTAGGAATATAAAAACTAACAACCTTACGAAAATAATCAATTTTTGCATGATGAGTAGTTAACCAATCAATCCCTAAAATTACGTCAAACGCAAGTATTTTTAAAGAAATAAGATTGACAGGTAATGTGCGGTTATCGATTTGAACCAAACAAGACTTCTAACCAGTGGATGTAATGAAGATTTCTCCCAACGGAGTTTCCACAGATAAGTCAAAGTCTAATTTCTCAGAAGTCAAATTTAATCGTTGAGCGCAAGTAGGAGAAATAAAAGAATGGGTAGAACCCAGATCAAATAAAGTATAGACTTCGCTAGAGTTTATGATAAGCTTACCCGTGATGACCTCATTCGGGTTCCTTACTTTCGGGAGGTCACAACAAACGCCTCCTCAGACTACACGGGCTTTGACTTTTTCTCGGGACTACTTTGGTGCCTCCATCCTAATTGAACTTGTCTTGGTGAATGACAAAATTGGGCTAAGTGACCTTCTTCCACAATTATAACATGCTTTGACGGCATCACGCAGATTTGACCGATGTGTCCTCCCTCCACATTTGAAGCATATTATAGGTGGTCGTTCTCCTTCCTTAACAACGGGTGCTGGTGCTGACGTCCTTCCATCATTGTTGAATCTCCTCTTCTTGAAATGTCCATTCTTATTGGTTTGGCCTTGATTACCAACGAAGTGGTAACCATTTCTGGCCTATTGATTCCCTCCACGCTTGTTGTCACCGCTTCGATGACTGCTCTCCTTTGGTTGCGTTGACTCGTTATCGCACTCCACTAACTGAGCCCTATTTACAATATCTGAATACAAACACAGTTTATGAGAAATAAGATGCTGACGTATCTTAGGTTTCAAACCTCGCAAAAACATTCGCGTCATTCGCTCCTCATTATCCACCAAATGGGATGCAAACCAGGACAACTCTGTAAATTTGGCTTCATACTGCGACACTGTCATATTATTTTGCTCCAATTTGATGAATTCTACCTCTTTTATATGACGAATACTTTCGGGAAAGTACTTGTCGTTGAATAGTTCTTGGAACTTTTCCCAAGACATCTTCAGTGCGGCAGGTTGAGTACGTTTTACCAATTCCCACCAGTAATCTGCCTCTCCTCGCAACATAAAGGCGACAAAGGGAACCTTTTACTCATCGAAGCATCCCAAGACATCAAATATCTTGGTGATCTGCTATATCCATGCTTCCGCCTTTAGTGGTTTTGGCTCTCCAATAAACTCCGATGGTCCTGGCTCCTCGAATCATTTAGCGGTGGACCGTTCGAGAGTTTCAGATTCCACCTACATCAGGGACAGGAGCCACTCGCCATTGTTGCATGAATTGCATAAAGCCTCTGAACACTCCATCATTCATCATTTGGTCAGTGTTGTTGTTTGCATGAGGATTATCGCCTTCCTGATGCACATTATCCTGATTATGTGGTGAGTCAACGGTCGCCTGTGCTCCATTACTATTCTCACCATTCTGGGATGTCATTTTCAGATACTGCGACAAAATAAAAGGTTAATTGACATGTAACATATTATCCCTATATTCTGACCGACCAATTAAATACCAAAAAAAACTTAGGTAGGTCATACTAGCGAAGGAATTCCCCGTCTCTCCCCTTCTAGTTCTATTCTCACATCTTAGCCAGGGATCATATCCCTAAGCTTTGATACCAACTGTGACGCCACCAAAAATTAGGTATACATCACCCATCTTGAATCGCCAGATACATGGTACAGAATTCAAATACAACTTAATAATACAATCACGTGGTGTACAATACGACAAAACATAAATCGTGAGTTTGAATACAAATATTGTCTACTAGAGATTATACAAACTCAAAAGGAGTCTTCATTACAATTATTATCACACTATTTCACAGATTAGTGAGGACTACTAATGCACCATCTAGACCATCACTCTGTTCTCGACTAGTCCCAATTAGTTCTTATTTCTGAAGAGACAGTTGAAAGAAAGGGTGAGCTCAACTAGCCCAAAGAAGAAATATTATGACTAAGATAATGCGTAATAATTTATCGTTAGCCTTCAACAATGTTAAAGCGATAAAATATAATAAATATCAAGTTTAAGCTGCAATGAACAAGCAATCCATTAAAAGAGTCAAGTAGAGAATGAAATCTACTATCTTTTATGATTTAAAAGGTTTTCATCACTTTTATCATTTGGGACTCAAACAATAAATAATCCACATCATCGAATCACCCCCCGCACTACTACCAAGGATATTCTTTAGTATCACGACCACAATTATCCATGCACTACGGGCCAAGAATATTTGTGTATTCATTAATAGTCATGATCATGCCAATAATCATCCATCAATGCACTACGGGCCAATGAGAACTTTTACCACATCACTTGTAATATTACGGTAATGATTACAATCGAATAATCCTCAGTCATAATCATACCAAGTCCATCTATGCACCACTGTGCCATGATGACTTTCAACAAAATATAAACATGAGGATGATGACAATGATATAAAAATTCAATAAAACAAGTTGAAAAATTAATTTATCTAGGAACCGATAACGCCCAAATTGTCAACATGATCTGCTTTTTGTAGAGTAAAATTCAAGAATGCTCGAGAAGAATATTTCCATGAAAAGATCTTTGGATGAAGCGCAAATATCAAGGATATTCCACTTAATTTTATGGAGTATAAGTCAAAGTTTTAACTAACCGAGTATAATAAAGAATGGAATAACAAAAGAAATCACCATGCATGTGATAAACCGCATATGCAGATTATTCTAACAGAATAATAAATAACAGAACCAGTCCCATGCAAAACGCATGCAGACGAGGATATTCCAATGTAATAATAAAGGATGGAACCAGTCCAGGACGTAAACGCATTTACGACGAGGATATTACGGCGATGTAATAATAAAGAACGGAATATTAGAAGAATGTCACCATGTATAGGAGTGAGTAAAAACGGATAAAACCGAATTACCGAACCGAACCAAATTATTTTAACCGAATTATTCCGTTTTTCCGGTTTTTTTGGGAATTTTGGTTATATCCGAATTATTATTCAATATTCGGTTTCGGTTTTGGTTCTCAAAAACAGGTTATTCGGATACCCAAATAACCGAAATTTAATACTTAAAAAAATTAATTATTAATTTATTATTCATATTATCTAATATCCGAATAACTTGAACTTCTATTCTATATTTCTATTCAGACTTCACTCCCTATTTTGCCCTAAGCCCCTAACCCGCTCGCCACTCGCCAGATCTAAGATCTCGATCACTCTTTAGCCTCTTCACTCTTTCCTTGTCGATCGACTCTCGAGTCTCAATCTCCATGACCTCCGCTCTCCGCTCTCCCCAAATCTCGGCCTCGGTGTGGCCTCCGCCTCTCGTCTCGACCCTCACCGAAAACCCATATCGAATTTTCTCTGTATGGAACAAGCTGCAATCCGCTGGTATTCATCAGAGGTTGTTTGCTCTGTTCTCTTTTCTTTGTCTATATGTAATTTTTAGAGATACTTTAAGTTCTTGTTACTTCCTCATCTTAAAATTTTAGTACTAAGTCTAGAAAAATTGAAGGGCTTCCAACTCGGTGCCAGCTTTTCTGAGATTCCAGGAGAATCTTTTGGGATTTGAAATTTGATTTTTTTGTCAAGGGAGAATTTTTGGGTTTGTAGGCTTTGAGAAAAAAACCAGGAAATTTCTGTCCAGTTCAGTAAAGATAAATTTCTTGTGATCTGTTTTATCCATATATTCTTTGAAGCCAGCTTTTTCCATAGCTTATGCACTCGTAAGAATATTTTTCTTTTTTCCTTATTTGGCTGGATTTTATATTATTCCTTTTGTATATTGTTCCTGTTGGTTCTTGATATCAACTGATGTTGATTATACCATGAAGCTCATTTTAATTTTGTTATTCAGTTCATATCATTTTTTTATTACCCACAACATTTATTTATTTTTGTAATTTAGTGACAATAGGTTAAGGTTTTCTTCTTTATATTCCTGTTGATCACAATTATTGGCTTTTGATTGATGCCATGGTTTTTGTATTTGAACATCCAGAACTCCATAATTGCATTTGAGGATTTCCTCGTATTCCGGCTGTTATGAAGAACCAAAAAATTATAGGAATTGATAGTTTGTTGAAGAATCAAAAGATTAATACTTTCTGATGATGCAGTTCTTATTAAGTGGGTGTTGTAATCATTAGCACAATTGCACTGTGTTAAGTGGATGTTGTTATCTGAAACATCTCTGATCACGAACAATAGCTTATCATGATAGCTTCAAATCATTAGCACAACTGCTATCCATTTACTATTTTGTTCATCTGTGTTAATCGCGATTCTATCGGGCTTGCTTTGCTTGTTGTTGTTCTGTTGTGCTGCATTCTTTGTTGTTGGGATATCTCAAATGCATAAACACCATGTTGTTGGCTTTTTTCATGTTGTCGCTGTTCTTTGTGTTGCATGTTGGCTTGTTGCTAAGTCAGCCTGGGATATCTCATGGAGTCATATTGTTGCTTCTTGCTTGTTGGTTTAATTTGTTTAATTTACTGGACAGTTAATTTGTAACAGTTAATTTGCTGCTGTATTTATTGGCTTGTTGCTGATAGTTGTATGTTGACAACTTGGCATGTTGCTGTTAAGTACTTAAGCTACTTTGTAATCTGTTAACTTGGCATGTTATAAGTCTGTAATATCAATTAATCTGCTTATGTTGGATGTTGCTTTATTCTTAATTTTAATTTTGAGCACATGTTGGTTATTATAGAATTAGAATTGTATATTTGATAATTCGGTATTCTAATAATTCTAAGTTAGTTCTAAATTTCGGTTAGTGGTTCGGATAGTGGTTTTATCGATAATTCGGTTTTCGGTTATAACCGAATAGTCATTTCAATTCGGTTATAACCGAATGATCACCCCTAACCATGTATAGGTAGCTCAGCGATACAAAAGTTATTCCAATGTAATAATAAATAATGGAATAACATAAGTTCTCTTCATTAAGACGAAAGAAAGAAATAACACCCCTTACCGTAAAAGAAACCGAATATAAGAGTAGGAAGTAGGTATACACTTTTTGTATAGGTTCTCTTATAATTCTCTCTAGAGTTTCAATTGAATTCGTAAGAAATAATGAAGGAATGAGCTTATTTATAGGAAAATGGAATGAATAAGAAACTAATTCATGAATGGTCCAGATTGATTTACTATTAAAGCGGACGATCCGATTGGTTTACTATTAAAACTTAAAACAACGGTCCATCTTGATTTACTATTAAAACTTTAAACCAAATGATCCATATTGATTTACTATTATAACTCCACCAATGGTCCATATTGACTTACTTATTATATCTTCAACCAACGGTCGAAAAATTAGCACATCTCCTCATGGAATAATATTGTACCCAAATACCGAATGCACAATACTAGAGTGAATAAGAATCGGTGAATAAGAACTCGTGAATAGTAACTCATGAATAGTAACTCATGAATAGTAACTCGTGAATAGTAACTCATGAATAGTATCGAAACACTAAAAGTGTCCCGAATACCCAATTGAAACAATATATCCTCTAGACATCAATTATACTAACACAAATAAGTCCAACACAATGGAACTATAAAATTCATCTTTAATCAACATGAACTTATTCATCATTAATATTATAATTCACAATATTTAACAACGAAGTCATTCCCGAAAGAGGGCTTTTCGATAAGGATTTCTCCTTATTATGCGCAATGATTAGGTGACCAAACCTCTCTTCGGACGTAACTTCTTAGACATTGTCAATATTGTAAATAATAATATGAATAACTTTGCCGTCTTAATTATTGATTTAATAATATATCATATAATGCAGATGATACTGTAACAATAATTGAATCAATAATATGAGAAATATGATACAAAGAATTATCGTAGCAATAATTGAGTATAACCGAGTGACTTCTCACGTAAGCATCAATAATCAATACCGTGTGCTTCTTTATGCAACTACGCCAGACATCTTGTACTTTTACTACTAGGGTAGTTCAACAGGTTTTAACGGTAACACCTCCGCCGTTATTTTCATAAAGTATTTTTATCGTTTTCTCAATCCGGCAATAATTCCGTTAGGGTCCACCAATGATTGTGCCGTGCATTTAATATTCCCCGTTAAAATGAATATTCCCCACCAATCGAATATTATATAACAACTTCATGTACTTTTGCAAAAATTTATAAATATTACCCACAACTATAACATTATATCAAATCAATACCATTATATTCAAAATATAATTCGAGAAAATTATTCTTTATTCATAAAAGTTCAATTCGATAAAGATTAGTAGTCCTCACTATTCGGTGAAATAGTGGAAAATAAATGTAATAATATTGAATTTGAGTTTGTATATATTGTCTAGACGACAATATTTGTATTAAAACTCACGACTTATGTTTTGTCGTACTTTACAATTGGACGGTTGTATAATTAAGTTGTATTTGTATTCTGTACCATATATTTGACGACTCAGAATAGGTGATGTATACCTGTTTTGGGGGCGTCACATATATGGCTTAAAAATTTAACAACTGAAAGATCACAGCTTTGCAAAAGCTTGTCAGACAGTTTCTGGGTTTTCCATAATCCAATTTATGTGCTTGGTCAAACATGTTTGACCATTAATAACTTGGGATCTAGACATGCTATGAACTTGATTCCACTTTCAGTGTACTCTCCTCATGTCATACTATATCAATGATACACTTACAACCTCAAACAATTAATAGAAAATGATCTAGAGGCTCTGACATTTGACTGTCAGACCTCATTTTTAGGGTTCTTGACAGTTTCTAAAATCTTTATTTTCATGCATTTAGATGTTATGGATCCATATTGTATCATCATTGATCACTAAATAATATCACATACCACATATTTAAACAACAAAACACATAATCTACTAAAATCTTAAAGATCTAGCATGAATTAGGGTTTATACCTTACTTGATCCAATCTTTGATTTATGTCCTTTTGATATGATATTCTTGGATATCTAAGAGGTGTTCTTAGCTTAACTTATCACTGATTTCCTCTCAAAATTTCGTGGGTTAGAGAGAGAAAGTCTTGGCTAAGTTTAGAAACTAAAGCAAAGATATTTCTAACTTTTAAGTTTCTAATTTTTGATTCTATGGTTACAATTGTTGATAGGTGGCCACAAATGGCTAATTGGTGTTAAATTCGAACACATGGCAATCTCCCTTGATAACTCACCAAGATTTGGCAATATCTTTAACTTAAAAGTTAAGTAAAATGGCATTTTAGTAATTTCGCACCTACTAAGGGTATTTTGGTCATTTCCCCAACAATTTGAAGGGTAATTTGGTCATTTCACATATATCACATAACTCTTAACTCTTAAAGTTTTATACCTAGCATTAAGGTTCCCATATTAGGGTTTAGCATTCCAATAAGGGTTTAGGGTTTCTAAAACTAGAATTAGGGTTTCCTAACTGAACATTAAAGTTCTTAATAAAACATTAGGATTTACCAATGTTATAATTTATCTGCTCAACACTTCACCCTTAATCACATACTGCACATACACTGTGACGCCCCCAAAATTAGGTATACGTCACCCATCTTGGGTCGCCACTTACATGGTACAGAATTTAAATACAACTTAATAATACAACTGTCGTGTACAATACGACAAAATATAAACTGTGAGTTTGAATACAAATATTGTCTACTAGAGAGTATAAAAACTCAAAAGAAGTCCTCATTACAATTATTATCACACTATTTCATAGAATAGTGAGGACTACTAATGCAAACATCTAGGATCATCAATCTGTTCCCCGACTAGTCCCAGCTACGTTCTTATTTCCTGAAGAGAACAGTGAAAGAAAGGGTGAGCTCAACTAGTCCAGTAAGAAATATTATGACTAAGATAATGCGAATAACTTATCGTTAGCTTCTTCAACGGTGTTAAACCGATACAATATAACAAACATCAAGTTTAATCTGCGAATGAACAAGCAATCCATTAAAAGAGTCAAGAGAAAATAAAATCTACTATCTTTTATGATTTAAAAGGTTTTCATCATCATTATTATCATTTGGGACTCAAATTTTAATAAATAATCCACATCATCGAATCACCCCGCACTACTACTTTAGGATATTCTTTAAGATCACGATTAATTTAATTATCCACGCACTACTACTTAAAGATAATTGTGTGTTTTTATCAACTGGTCCGATCATGCCATAAAACAATTCATCTTTGCACTACTGACCAAAGAGAATCCATAGCCATAATCATACCAAAAAGCGTCCATCAATGCACTACTACTTAATGAGAACTTTTTTCACATCATTTGTAACATTCTCGTAATGATTACACCGAATAATCCTCGGTCATAATCATACCAAGTCCATCTATGCACTACAAAAGCCCATGATGACTTTCAACAAAATATAAACATGAGGATGATAACAATGATATAAGAATTCAATAAAACAAGTTCAAGAATTAATTTGTCCAAGAACCAATAACGTCCAAATTGTCAACATGATACTGCTTTGTAGAGTAAAATTCAAGAATGCTCAGAAGAATATTTTCATGAAAAGATACTGGATGAAGCGCAAATATCAAGGATATTCCACTAATTTCATGGAGTATAGAAGTCAAAGTTTTAGCCAACTGAGTATAATAAAGAATGGAATAATAAAAGAAATCACCAGGCATGCGATAGACCGCACAGGTAGGTTATTCCAACAGAATAATAAACAACGGAACCAGGTCCAGCGTAAAACGCACAGATAGGATATTCCAACAGAATAATAAAGGATGGAACCAGGTCCGGCGTAAACGCACAGACAGGATATTCCGGCGTAATAATAAAGAACGGAATAATAAATAATGGAACCAGGTCCCACAGAACGCACATGACAGGATGATATTCGAGAATAATAATGAACGGAATAATAAATATGGAAACAGGTCAGGCGTAATACGCACCAACAGGATATTCCGACAGAACAATAAAGAATGGAATAATAGAAGAATTTCACCATGTATACGGTACTTCGCATAGACATGTTATTCCAACATAATAATAAATAATGGAATAATAGAAGAATTTCACTATGTATGCGGTACTTCGCATAGACAGGTTATTCCAACAAAATAATAAAGAATGGAATAATAGAAGTTCTCTTCATGAATACAAAAGAAATAATACCCCTTACGGGTACAACAAATAATATTCCCTACCTTTGAAAGAAGAGTACTCTGACTAGTAGGTAGAGGATATACTCGAAGAAAACTTGCACTACGCTCAAAGCTTTCTTAAACTCTAAAGAAATACGCTCAAGAGTATAGAAGAAGAATTCTCTCTATAGTTTCTCTCTCTAGAGTTTCAGTGAATTCGTAAGAAATAATGAAGGAATGAGCTTCTATTTATAGAAAAATGGACTGCATAGTAACTAACTCATGAACGGTCCAGATTGATTTACTTTAATCTAACGGTCCATATTTAAAGCAAAATCTTTTAAATAAAATATAATATATTCTATTTATAATCTAATAAAACGAATAACTTTATAAAAAATTTTACTATGCAAACACTATGCAGGCACTATATAAACACTATGCATAATAAAATATAATATATTCTAATTATTGTATAATAAAACAAATAACTTTATAAAAGTATTCATTTTATATAAAAGATATTACTATGCAAAACACTATGCATAATAGAATATAATATATTCTATTTATAGAATAACTTTATAAAAGTATTCATTTTATATAAAAAGCTTTTACTCGCTTTTATTACATTAATAATACCAATAAAACAAAACTTATCACCTTTATTATAATTTCAACCAACGGTCTGAAAAATTAGCACATCTCTTCATGGAATAATATTGTACTTAAAAATGATTTGGACCGAAAAAAAATATATTTTTTCGGGTGAATAATAATTCAGGAATAGTACCCTGTGAATAGTATCCCAACACAAAAAGTGTCCCAAATACCCGAGTGAATAATACTAGAGTGAATAGTAACCCGTGAATAGTAACTCATGAATAGTACTCAGACACGAAAAATACCCCAAATACCCGAGTGAATATTATTCGGGTGAATAGTAATTTAGGTGAATAGTAACTTGTGAATAGTACTCCGACACAAAAAGTGTCCCTTAATAATTCCCATTGAACAATCTTGGTGACTTCTCACATAAGTATCAATAATCAATACCGCAAGTGCTACTATGCAACCGACGCCAGATATCGTATTTTTAACACCAGGTGTTTCAACAGTTAACGATAAAACTTCCGCCGTTATTTCCATAAAATATTTTTGTCGTTTTCTCAATCCGACAATAATTTCGTTGTGGGGTCCACCAATGATTGTGTCGTTATACGAATATTCCCTGTTAAAATGAATATTCTCTGACTAATCGAATATTATACAACAACTTGCGTACTTTGCAAAATTTATAAATACTACCCACAACTATAACATTATCTCAAATCCACTCCATAATATTAAAAAAAAATATTTCGAGAAAATTAAATCTTTATTCATAAAATATGGGGTCTCACATACACCTTAAATATCCAAAACCATATACCTCGCTATCAGATAATCACTTTCAGTTTGTAATTCATACAAATCCTCCTAAAAAATTGTAATCAATAATCTATTTCCCAATCTAGGTTTTATTATTTAACCTTTATTTAATCATTTAAGATTTTATTAATCTTATAAATTCTCGGGTTGTCATAGTGTTGGCTTATTTGTTTGCATGGATGAATGTTTATATATATTATTGTGTGTTTGGATATAAAGCAAGTACAAAACATGTACAATTGTTTTTGGGAAATCCACAAAACAGACAAATTATACTTTTAAAAAATTAGTATCGTTGATCAGATCGTCGTCGTTAATACTTGTCGTTGATCTTGATGTCATTAAGCGTATTAAGAATAGCGGTGCGATCGCTAATGGTGGTCACTGACACGTGGATCCACATCACCCCTGAGACCTGACTCAAGTTGACTCAACTTAGTGACGAAATCGATAGCTATTGGCGGTCGCTGATTAGTCGGTCACCTAAGTCCACCCAACAAGCAAATAATGTGTGACCACTATTAATGACCGCACTTGGTCGCTGATTGACATCTTCGATCGAGTGTGGTCGCTGATAGCTGGTCGCAGATAAACTTTTTTATAGTGTCAGGATCCTCCTCTAGCTCAATACCCTACATTAAAGAGAATGCTGAAACAAAGACTTCAAAAAGTGAAAAGGATGAAGAGGCTATGACAATTAGTGAGCTCAAGCCTGATCAAACTTTTGAGACTGAAGAAGAAGAGAGAATCATAGAAAATCATTTTGAACCTATAAACAAGTCAAGGTCAGATGAAGTAGTTATTGAAGAAACAATCAAAGGCAAAGAAGAAATAATTACAAGAGAAAAGAGAATGAAGAAAGGAAAGAAGAAGATAAGTGAAGAAATAGAGAAGAGGGATGAGTTGGAATAAGGAGAAATCCATTTCCCTGGAGATGAAGAACTTATAGATTATTCTTCTCCTCGACCATCAAATGAATTGCCCTCTAAAAGGATCCGAAGGAGGATAGTTCTAGAAGCCTTTGAAGATTCAAATGCAAATATATCTGAGAGATGGATAGAATATGGTGATGCGTAGATCTAAATGATTCTAATAACAATAGAGGATCTGCTAAAAAGATTTCAAGATGCCAAACTGGATCGAACTACCGTGTTGTACAATCCTGAAGGACAACAGTTGACATCATTTTATCCATGGATGCCTTGGCTCAAAGCTATATCTAATGAAGATGAAATTAGTTTTCTTGGATGATGCTTATCAAACTTTCCCGACCTAAAGGAAATCTCCTAGAAATTTATAAGAGTACAATCCTATCCGATGAAGTTGATAAAGGATACCAGACATTTCAGAGCATACATATATTATGAAGGTGCTTACATTCCTCACAATTTGATAGATTACCTATCATCTCAGTCTTATGTCTTCGTAAGTAAAGTCATAGAGCATCATTACTCTACGAATTCTTCTGAACAAATCTCTCAACTAAACCCAACCACTCAAATCAGTCATCAACCTTCACCTTAAATATCTCTCATACCATTTACTACTCCATCTAACATTCCATCTTCATCTCGTCATGAATTCTTTGATGTTTTACTACTCTCAAGAATATTAATATGAATCAGCAACCCTATACTCAGCTAACTGTCACTTCCGCTCCTACGTTAGAAATAAATGAGTCTCAACCTACTCCTGAACATGAAACTAGTTCACTCTACAAGGATTTGAAAGCAATTGTTGCAAAGATATCTCTCCAACTACATCAACAAAATCTTATTCATCAGCAATATTCCATCAAGCAAACTCACAAAGCTTCACTTGAAATGCAGTACAGAACTGAGCAACGCATCACATATCTCTCCGAGAAATTGACAGATCTTACCTAGTCTCTCTCAATAAAAATCAAATTGAGCTAGCAGGAAGTTCATATAGAGGTTGAAAGCTCCTCGTTCTTGATTGACCACCTTTTTGTTCATGTTCAACATCTTTCCAAATTGATTGATGAAAAGAAGGGGGAGAAAAAGAGAAGACGTGCCATCAAGCTCAGGAAGAAGAAGCATCGTAAAGAAAAGCTGGAAAAGTTATCTTAGGGAAAGCATCAAGCATTATCTGATGGGGAACAAGAAGGGGAAGAATAGGACAAGGCTGCTGATACGGCTTGTTGTATTTTATACAAAATAATATATTACAAAGTTAAATAAAAAATAAAAATAAATATATTATTTGGTGATGTACCATTAAAAGAGTTTAATGTGTAAATTAAATGAGTTATAATTAATATATTTATGGAGATTTTGTAACTGTTCAATATATATTAAATACCAATTATTGGGATATTAATATTTTACCGTTGCCATATTATTGGGTTATTTTGGTTACATTCTATGAGTATATAAAAGGAAGATAAGGCTCTTCATATAGATAGATATATTCTACTAAGCAGCAGAAGGAGGGAATATATATATATATATATATAGATTAGTAGCTCATATTCATATAGTATATATATAAAGTACTATCATTGCTGCTAACATATATATATATATATATATATATATAATATACTGTACTTTCGTATATAACTTATATATATAATATTCTATTCTTCCTCATATATATAATATATGGGCAAAGGGTCAAAAATGCCCCTAATGTTTACCCCGATGTCCTACTTGCACCTTAAACTAATTTTTTTTCCAAAAGTGCCCTTAACGTTATAAATTTTAGCTCAACTGTACCCCTACCACTAACGGACATACCACGTAGACTAATTCCGTTTACACCTGGACATTTTTTTGATGACAAACCAAAATTTTGATGACAAGGCATGACTACTCATTTTACAACACATTCCTTTCTCTTCCTTCATCACCGTAAACTTTTTTCCTCTCCAAAAACTCATTCTCTCTCTCTCTGCAATGGAAGAATCAAACAAACAACTCAAGAATCAACCGGCCAAGAAGGCCCCTCAAGGAAGCGACTAGCAACCAAAGTCCCAAAATTAGCTCCTACCATTGGTGAAATGAAAAATCCCCATCAATTTCGGTCCCATAATCGTGGCTTTGAGATGACCTAGATCTTTGGTCTATGTGTTGAATTTCCTCTTAAAAAAAAGACTTATGGGGCTTTTTATCCAAGATTTTGATTTTTAAAAGTGATTTGAGTATGATTTTACCCCCGATTCCTTTTTCTTTTTGGGTTTAGGGTTTGAAATTAAAGTTTTGCTTTCTTGGGTTTGGTGTTATATAAATTTGAACAAATTCTTTTCTATTACGAGAAAGCTTTTGTTATTAGTTCTTCATGAATTTTCTCGTAGTTTGGTTATATAGCAGAATATTGGTTGCAATTCAAGTCTTTGAATTGATCTCTTCAAGAATCGAAAAAATCGAGAGATAAAGAAGCTGCAAATTTCAAATCTTTGAATCGCTACACGGGTAAGTAGATAACTCGGAGATATAAATGGGTCAAGTGATTAATCGATTGAATCTCGCTGAAGTTTGTTGTTCTGAAGTTGAATTCTTACCCAATAGAAGGAGTTACGCTTCATTATGTCAATTAGCAAAAATAAATTTTGTTTTGGCCATTCATATTTTTTCTCTCTAAATATATTTCATCATCATCATCAATTGTGATGACTTCGAATAAAACTAGTTTGGTGTTTATTAATTAAATTTCAAAGATTCAGATGCTTTCGCTTCTTTTCTATTCTCGACAAATAAGTGGGTGAGAAATTTGATTCTTTCTTCATTTATGGGTTTCCTCTAGCTTCAAAGTCAAGTACTTTAAACAAAATATATACACCCTTTTGCGCTTCTTCTTGTTACAAAAGAAAAGGAGATGATGACAATGAAACACAAGTCCACTAAAGCACGCGTTTATGGCCTAAAAGGAGCAAATGATAATGAAAAGAGAAAGAAAGAGAGAGATTATTTTAAGATAGAAATTTTAATGAAAAAGAAAAATCCACGTCAAGAAAATTTATTTAGGTGTCAATTATATTTGTCTGAGTGGCATGTCAATTTAGGACAGGGGCACAATTGAGCTAAAATCTGTAACGTTAAGGACACTTTTGGAAAAAAAATTAGTTTAGGGTGCAAGTGGGACATCGGGGTAAACATCAGGGGCATTTTTGACCCTTTTCCCTATAATATATTTATATATATGTGGTAATTTTTGAGTTTGAGTAAAGAAAAATTAGAAGTTGTTCCTGGGTCATTCAACTATTTCAAGTGCTGGTTAGTTGGGTGAAGAGCCGTTGTATCCTGGAGTAGGTTTTTGTCAGTGACCTTAGCACCGAGAAAAGTTCTCCGAGGAGCGAAATTTCTACTTAAGGACAGTGCACCGCACGCCTCTGCTCAAAAATATTCGCTCTAAATCGATAAGTTTATTTCTGCCCTTCTTTTATTTGACAGTTGAATCCTATATTTATTCGTATTTTCCCAACAATCTTAAGTAGAAATATTTTGAATTCTTATATGTTCATATATATTTATATCTTCTGTAGCAGACTGTGATGATATATTAGTTGGCTAGTTGCTACAGTCATAATCATACTAAGAAGAAAAAAAATTGTTGCTTTCCACATACTAAAAAGGTGTCCTCATATATATATATATATATATATATATATATATATATATATATATATACGGTAAATATCAAGAGCATTCTCTTTAAATAATATTCCTCCTTAAATAGCATTCTTTTATTAAAACTACGCTGTTTTGGAGGGACGCTTGTGACATTTTTTTGTAAATACGCGGTGGCATTGTATTTACAAAAATGTCACCGCCATTCCTCCAAAATGACGTAATTTTAATAAAAGAATGTTATTTAAGAAGGAATGCTATTTAAAGAGAATGCTCTTGATCCTTACTGTATATATATATATATATATATATATATATATATATATATATATTCTATCATTGCTTCCAATTTTTATATGTGACTTGTTATGCATGTTTGTACACATTCCTAAACTAAACCCGGTATGCATGCTTTTAATATTCTTGAAAGCTTTATGAGTCATTTAAACTTAATGAGGCATTGAATATATTACTAGCTAATGGTAGTGAGTTGGAAAGGCGTTGCCCAAACTGATTGGGTGTTTTACTTCATAGGTTCATTCTGCAATTTAAGGATAGCAGTGATTGTATTATGGCTTTATAAGACATCTTGCCTTCTTAATGTCAAATATTTATTCTGACATTCCAGAATCTACTTACTGAAAATGTCAAAGTGTGTACCAATTTCTTTATAGCTTATATTCTTAATTTGTTTCCCTGATTGAATATCCTCAGAATCCTCTTCAAGCTCCTTTAGTCCTTTCTTGGTCTGGCAATGCCGATTTTTGAAGGGGAAAATGTTTCGCCTATATGTAGATATTTGAAAGTTCAAAATTTCAATTCCTAATATGAATAGTCAAGTTTGAATATTCATGTGTATAATGTGAATGAAAGATTACATGCACTGCATTTGTTATTATTGTTGAGAATCTACTATTAATTGAGGTGTGAAGATTCCAACAATGGATACTTTCTGTGATGCCTCTTCTCTGCTCTTTCTACTCTTTCCAACCATTGGGGTGTGTACCGAGTGATCTGGCATGTTTATTGCGTGATGATATTTTAGGCCATGTGAATTATTTGGGAATTTTAAAAGATGTTAAAATTTCAAATATCAAGAAATGTCAAATGTGTGTGGAAGCCAAAACTACTAAAAACACATGCCAACCAGTATTAGTTAGAGAATCTGAACTTCTCAGTTTAATTAATTCAGACTTAGGTGATATGTCTAGAAATACCTTAAAGTGTGGGGGTGTCTTGCTAAGGTAATATTACCTGACCCTAAAACAAAAGAGGGAAAATTGGTTCTAAAACTGCTAATATGTAGTTAATAGACTCAACAGATACGCTCATAATCCTAATAAGGATTATTGGACTGCTTTATGTAGAATACTCAAGTATCTGCGAGGTACTATTGGATTTAGTTTGTATTACTGCGGTAATCCTGCAGTTCTTGAGGGCTATAGTGATGCCAACTGGATCTCTGATTCAGATGAGATCAAATCCACGAGTGACTACATATTTACCTTAGGAAGAGGAGCAGTTTCTTGGAAGTCTACTAAACAGACTTGTATAGCTCACTCTACTATGGAGTCTGAGTTTATTGCCTTAGAGAAGGCAGGTTCTGAAGCAGAGTGGCTCAGAATTTAATTTTTTTTGGAAATATTCCTTTGTGGACGAGACCAGTTCCATCTGTGTCTTTACATTGTGATTGCAAGAGTAGGCATATACGCCTAAGACATAATATTGTGAGACAGCTATTATGTGATGGGATTATATCCCTTAATTTTGTTAGGTCAGAATTAAATCTTGTGGATCTTCTGACAAAGCCACTAAGCAAGAGGCTAGTGAGCAATACATCGAGGGGGATGGGACTACTGTCTATTACAGAAATCAACAGTGATGGTAACCTAACCTATATGAATAGAAATCCCAAGAAGTAGGTTCATATGGGTAACAATAAGTCATTTGTTGATTAATTGAGACACTATCCATTTTATAAATATTTGAGTTCATCCCTATGGTGTAGGATAGTGTAATTCTACAGTGTTAGAGGTTGAGTTATATACTCTTAATGTTTTCCATAGTCCTGTTGGGTGATGTGTTTAACTGTAGAACACACTTGATGGAAACACCTATATGAGTGTAGAGGTGGGGCCGCCTCTTATGAAAACAAGACAGGTTTTCTAGAGCGCTCATGAATTCAGTGTACGACGCAAGGCCAAAATGTGCCAAATCGTAGAAACAACTTCTAATCAAAGTTTGTAGTGTGAGTAATATGATTCTCGATTCATAATAAGGAATAAGGTTCATAGAAATTTTCATTTCACCAAATTCACATTAATCAAGTCATATTCATATTCATTTATACATTGGTTCATAGTCCAAAAGACACCGGTGTTAACGCATCGCATTCTTATTTGTCTTACTCAATTTATTTTATTTTTACTTTGTAATATGTGGGGATTGTTGTATTTTATACAAAATAATATATTACAAAGTTAAATAAAAAATAAAAATAAATATATTATTTGGTGATGTACCATTAAAAGAGTTTAATGTGTAAATTAAATGAGTTATAATTGATATATTTATGGAGATTTTGTAACTGTTCAATATATATTAAATACCAATTATTGGGATATTAATATTTTACCGTTGCCATATTATTGGGTTATTTCGGTTACATTCTATGAGTATATAAAAGGAAGATAAGGTTGTGACGCCCCCAAAATAGGAATACATCACCTATTCTGAGTCGTCAAATATATGGTACAGACTACAAATACAATCTTAAATATACAACATGAGCTGTGAGTTTGAATACAAATATTGTTTACTAGAGAGTATACAAACTCAAAAGGAGTCCTCATTACTATTATTATCACACTATTTCACAGAATAGTGAGGACTACTAATGCTATCATCTGGTCCATCACTCCGTTCCCCGACTAGTCCCTGCTACGTTCTCATTTCCTGAAGAGAACAATGAATGTAAAAGGGTGAGCTCAACTAGCCCAGTAGGAAATATTATGACTAAGATAATGCAGAATATATTATCGTTGGCCTTCAACGGTGTTAAACTGATACAATATAACAAACAACAAGTTTAACTACAACGGAACAAGCAATCCATTAGAAGAGTCAAGTAGAGAATAAAATCTACTATCTTCTATGATTTAAAAAGGTTTTTCATCACTTTTATCGCTGAGATTCAGCTTAATAAATAATCCACATCATTAAATCATCCCTGCACTACAGGCCAAGGATATTCTTTTAGTATCACGACCACGAATTATCCATGCACTACGAGCCAATGATAATCGTGTTTTCATCAACGGTCCTAATCATGTCATAAAACAATTCATCTTTGCACCCTTGGCCGAAGAGAATCCATAGCCATAATCATACCAAAAACTGTCCATCAATGCACTACGAGCCAATGAGGACTTTTTCCACATCATTTGTAACATTACGGTCATGATTATACCGAATAATCCCTGGTCATAATCATACCAAGTCCATCTATGCACTACAGGCCACAGATGACTTTCAACATAATATAAACATGAGGATGATGACAATGACAATGACATAATAATTCAATAAAACAAGTTCAAGAATTAATTTATCCAGGAACCAATAACGTCTAAATTGTCAACATGATACTGCTTTGTGGAGTAAAAATTCAAGAATGCTCAGAAGAATATTTTCATGAAAAGATACTGGATGAAGCGCAAATATCAAGGATATTCCACTAATTTCATGGAGTATAGAAGTCAAAACTTTAACCAACTGAGTATAATAAAGAATGGAATAACAAAAGAAATCACCAGGCATGCGATAGACCGCACAGACAGGTTATTCCAACAGAATAATAACTAACGGAATCAGGTCCGGCGTAAAACGAACAGACATGATATTCTAATGAGAATAATAAAATTTTAACCGGTCCCGGCGTAGAATGCTGTGATGAGGATATTCCAACAGAATAATAAAGAATGGAATAACAAAAGAATTTCACCAAGTATGCGGTACTTCGCATAGACAGGTTATTCCAACATAATAACAAAGAATGGAATAACGGAAGTTCTCTTCATGGATAAGAAAGAAATAATACTCCCTACCTTAGAAGAAACTGGATATAGGAGTAGTGAAGTAGCAGAATACTTTTCTTCTTTTTCTCTATAGTTTCTCTCTATAATAATTGCTCTATAGCTTTAGTGAATTGGTGAGAAATGAAGGAAGAATGAGCTCTATTTATAGAAAATATAGTTTCGATAATTACACGTTTTGGGGCTCGAAATATTACGAGTATAATACCTTCTCTTTTTCTTCATTTTAATTTAGTCCCGCAAGTATTATCAAACTTGCACCACCTCCCTAATAGTAAATCATGTGAATCAATAGTAAAATCATGTGAATAAATAGTATAATCATGTGAATAAATAGTATAATCATGTAAAAAATTAATTACAAAGATATAGTACCTCCATCTATATCTCCATTTTTAACTTAGTCACGCAAGTATTATCAATCTTGCACCACCACCCCTAATAGTATAAGAATGTGAATCAATAGTACCCATGAATAGTAACTCGTGAATAATACTCCCACACCTAAAAGTGCTTAGAATAACAGGAGTGAACAATATAACCTCCGGACATCAATTATCATCGAAATAAATGTCAATTTCCACTAACACTAATAATCTCAATACAATGGAACAATCAATTTCATCTTTAATCAACACAACTTATTCATCATTAATATTATAACTCACAATATTTAACAATCGAATTAGTTTCTCGGAAAAGGGGGCTTTCGATAAGGATTTCTCTTATTAGCAGCTGCAATTAGGTGACCAAACCTCTCCTCGATGTGAACTTACAGACATTGTCAATATTGCAAATAATAATATGAATAACTTTGTCGTCTCAATTATTGATTTAATAATATAACATATTATGCGAGATGATATTGTGACAATAATTGAATCAATAATGAGAGAGATATGATCAAAGAATTATTGTAGCAATAATTGAGTATAACTGAGTGACTTCTCACGTAAGCATCAATAATCAATATCGTGTGCTACTATGTAACCACGCATATTCTTTATACTTTTTACTACCGAAAGTAGTTCAACAGTTTTTAACGATAACACTTTAATAGTTATTTTTATAAAAGATAATTACGCCGTTTTTTAACTACGACAATACTTTCGTTAATGAGGGGTCCACTAATGATTGTGCCGTCATTTACGAATATTTCCGACAAAAAGAATATTCCCCACCAATCGAATATTTTATAACAACTTGCATACTTTGAAAAATTTATAAATACTACCCACAACTATAACATTATATCAAATCCACACCATAATATTCAAAAAAATATTTTGACAAATTTAAATCTTTATTCATAAAATCTGGAGTTTCACAAAGACTCTTCATATAGATAGATATATTCTACTAAGCAGCGAGAGGAGGAATATATATATATATATATATATATATATATATATATATATATATATATATATATATATATATATATATATATATATATATTATATTCATATTCATATAGTATATATATAAAGTACTATCATTCTCGCTATATATATATATATATATATATATATATATATATATATATATATATATATATATATAATATATTGTACTCGTATATATAACTTATATATATATAATATTCTATTCTTCTTCACATATATAATATATTTATATATATATATATATATATGTGTGGTAATTTTTGAGTTTGAGTAAAGAAAATTAGAAGTTGTTCTTGGGTCATTCAACTATTTCAAGTCTTTGGTTAGTTGGGTGAAGAGTCGTTGAATCACGGAGTAGGATTTCGTTAGTGACCTTAGCACCGAGAAAAGTTCTAGAGGGGCTTAAATTTCTACTTTAAGGATTACCAAGATTGCGCCTCTCGCTCAAAATTATTCATTTCTAAATCGATAAGTTTATTTCTGTCCTTCTTTTATTTGACAATTGAATCCTATATTTATTCGTATTTTTCCAACAGCTGACACTGCGGGGGAGCAGGAAGAGGAACCAAAAGAATTTGTGCAGTCAGTGTAGAGTCAGAGAAGCAAGAACAACAACAAGAAGAAACAGAAAAGAGAGATCACTACTGGTGAGGAGCCAAGCGATTATAGGGATGGGGGCCATGCCCCCCCCAAGATTTGAGTTTTTTGTAATGCCCACTTGGTATTCTAAGGTATATACCCAATTCGGATAACTCAATCTACTATTGTTTTCTTCTATTTTTGTGGGATTTCATATGGGTGTTTTGTAGAATTGATTGATCTTTAATTCTTTATAGTATTTGATGATTCTGATTCTCTCTTTTAGGTTTTTGATTATTAGTTCCTTTGATTGGAGGGTATTTTGTGATTTTGGTTGTTAGACTCCTCCGGACTTCCCTGCAAAATCGCAAAGTTCGATTTTGATTTTGTGATTTTGATTGTTTTTTTTTTCAATGGTCAAGACAACTAGTTAGCTAATTCCCCTTAACAAGTAAGTTTACCACTGGTTACTACTAAGAGCTAAACTTAAGTCTAAAATTTTAATATTCTAATAAGAATAGGTTGTTGTTTAGTATAATAAGTATTGACTAATGACTATTGTGAAGATAATTTTGGGAGTAGATATTTTTCCATTTAGTATAATAGATGGATTCGTGATTTGAAAAAGAGCGTAACGCTTTGCAATTTCGAATGAAGCTTTGATATGTTCTAAAAGACTTTTTTTGCTAAGTTTTGTTGTCTTTGTCAAAGAAAATTATATTACTGCATTATCTTTGTTTTAGTAAAAATATATTTTATAATTGTGGAACTTTATTTTTTAGTGATGAATATATATTATGTTAAAAAAAATTTTGGCCCCCCCAATATCGAATCCTGACTCCGTCCCTGACTACAGATGTGGGTTTGAGTACTTTGTAAATATTTCTCACCATGTCTTCGTCAGTCATCCTACAATACAATAGAACAATTCACTTAGCATATTAACATATTATAATACATCTTAAATAATTTAAAATATTTTATTTAATAAATTTCCAAAATATTTTATCATTATCATTATTATTTTATTTACATAAGAACTCTATTTGAGTTCACATATCACTGACTTTACTTATTCTCCCTAAGTTATAAGTTTCTTTAACCTAATGCTACGTTTGGATCGATAGAATAGGAGGAAGAATGGAATGAATTATTCCATTGGAATGATAAAAATATTGTTTAGTTTGTTTATTCTAACGGAATAATGTATTCCTAGTGGAATAGGTGTTAACTTAAAATTATAATTTTTATTCCTGGAAGGGGTGTCAGGAATAACTTATTCCATCTACTATTTTTAAGTAATTGACAAATATGCCCCTTAAAAGAAATACTTAACTTTATTAAAAAGGAAATACTTATCTTTATTAAAAGAAATACCCCCTTCCCCTTACCCACCTACCCCACCCCCACCCCCACCCCCACCCCTACCCCACCAACCTACCCCCACTCAGCCACCCCACCCCCACCCCCACCCCACTCCCTTACTCACCTACTCCCACCCCTACCAACCTACCCCACCCCCACCCCTTTATCCACCTACCCCACCCACCCCACCCACCCCACCCCACCCCATTACCCACCTACCCCTACCCATCCACCCCACCCCCCACAACCCACCCCTACCAACCAACCTACCCCACCCCACCCCACAATTAAAATAAAAAATATATGAAAAAACATATATTATTATTATTTGACGTTCAAATATTAAAAAATTAACGAACATATTAGAACTCAAATAATCTATCACCAAACATATATTATTATTATTTGACGTCAAATATTTGACGTTAAAAAAATATGTTAGTAAACAATTAAAAATATTATTATTATTTAATCTATTAAAAAACGTATATTATTTTGATCATCAATTAAAATAAAGTTAATTCTAGAGAAATAAAAAATATATAAAAAAAAGATAACTTACAAGTAAGAAAAAAATTATAAAAAAATTATATGAAAAGTATAGTAAAAAGAAGAAGAATATAATTATAAAAAAATCTAGAGAAATATGTGTTAAATTTTTAATATAAATTGAATTTAAGTTAAATTTGAACATTTGGGGGTATTTAGGTCACTTTCTAATTATTTATTTCATTCTTAGATGTATTCATAACATCAACCAAACATGTACATGGAATATTAAAAAATCATTCCATTCCCTTCTTTATTTCATTCCCTCATCTATTCCATTCTCTACTTTATTCCATTCCTTCAATCCAAACATAGCATAAGGGTTATAACATTATGTGTCTTATTTATTATCTCTTTTTATTATTATTATTGTTGTTGTCTATTCTTATCTATATCTATAATACATGCTAACAAGGATGTGAGATAAATGGTAGATTTTATTTCCTATTTCTTTTCTTTTTCCCAACAGTTTATTAAAAAACTTTTAATATATAGTTTCTTTTTTTAATTTTTTTTAAAGAACTTATTCTATTAAAATTTGATTCTAGGGATACATAATACATTTCATCAGTGGACGTAAGGAGGAATATGGGGAAAAGGACAGGGTGGGAGTTAAGGGTATTGGATACTCCTTGAATCATATTCGAAAAATGATTGAAATTAAATTATGGAAAGGTAGATTCTTATTTTTAATATAAGTATTATTTTGAGAAGAAATTTATTTTGAAAGTGTCCTATATTAGATATAGGAACATGGGAGTTTTGGATACTTTATTAATAGACTTTTACGTTTAATTGTTGAAGTGTAGCACAATCAAAAGTAATGTACCATTTTAAGAGTTGAAAGAGGGTTTTGTGTTTGAGAGGATTTTTTTATATTCCGTACAAAAAAATGTATTGTAGGAATGAGGGTTTTTGTAACTTTTATTCCGTGCAAAAAGTTATGCCATGAAGATTATAAAATTATGTAATATCAAGTTTTAGGATGTAAAACTTGAGAGAAATATTGTAAGCCCGCTATTATTAATATGGTGGAGATTCTACACGTTAAATGTTGTGTTGTTCTTTTCTCTTTATTTCATTGTTTAGTTTGCGTTGATTTAATTCTCAATGTTGGATAAACCTAGGCAAAATTTACTTTTTTCATGTAACGCCTTGATTAATTCAAAAAACTTCGAACTTCTATTGAGTGGTGGACTCAAACTTGTTCACATAAAACTATTCTTATCTTAAATTACTTTGTAATTGAATAAAAATTAGGCAAATAACAGTACATAAAATGGAATAGCAGATGAGACTAGAAATGGCAAATGGGGCAGGGCGCGAGGATTACACACATCTCACCCCCCATCCCGGCTCTTATTAAAATTCCCCATACCCACCCCATTCTCTATGAGATTAAAATTTAATAACTATCCCTATTCCCCACAAAAAATTTAAACCCCCACCAGGAATTTTTATCACCGTGAGGATTAATATTTTGTGAATTTGTTTAAATATAAAATTCAATCTTTGTTATATTTATAATAATACACACAAAAATTAATCATATTTTATTAGCGCATACACGATAAAATAAAAAAACAAATCAAATGATAATAAAATATATGCACACATACAATGGCATATATTTTAATTATGTGATATATAATAATATAAATATTAATTTAATTAATGTATTATTATTCGGGTGCGGATATGAGGCGGGGATTGATTGGGACGGGAGAAACAAATATCATACCCTCCCCATCTTCCCATCTTCCCATCTCCCAATATAATTATTTACTACTCTCTCTGTTCCTAAAAGATTGTCGTTTTAGAAAAAAAAAATTGTTCCAAAAAGTTTGTCGTTTACAACTTTCGAAGAGAATAAATTATTTATTTTCCTATATTACCCCTACCTTCTATCATTGTCCCAAGACATTCTCTTCCTTGTATTAATAGTTTTCAATTTCCCATAAAGGGGTAGTGATGGAATTTCAAACAAATTTTACTTGATAAATGATACTTCCTTAATCCATGTGCTAAAATCTTAAACGACAATTTTTTAGGAACGGAGCGTGGAAATCATCGCAGGAACGAGACACAAATTTGATTTCTCTGGAGTAAATATAATGTATCCAAAAACTGAAAACTAAATAACCCAGTACTTCCATATGTGTCCCCTACAGCTGCCCCCATTCACATACGTCCTGAATTTAGGCCCCATCAGTATGCTTTTATGGACTTTTCCTAGTAAACAAATTAATGGTCTCCCATCAATCTAATTAATAAATATGCTTAAATCTCTACCAAACTTTCCCCTCGCAACTAGACTACCTTTCTCATCTCTTTCTCTAGCTCTGCTCCTCATCTTATATATGCATATCTTTACTTTTTTCCTTATGAATCCATGCACTTGGAGAAGAAGCAACCTGACTTCTTTCTATGTTATTTGGGGTTTGGTTGGAAGAAGTGAGAATGAAATAGATAAGGGTCAACTATTTATTCTGAAGATGGAGGAAAGATTTAGGTCATTTCCATTTTTGGTTAAGGAGGTCTTGGGAAAAAAAATCTTGTTGAATAGGCAGTAAAGGCAAAGTGCAAGAAATTTGATACCTGACAAATCTATTCACAAAGTTGATACCGATAGAGACACTTGGGATGCACCGACTCAAAGGTCTACTGCATCAAATCTTCAAGGAATAATGAGTTTTCAATGTTGGTCACATCCTTTCTTCCCGCCAAAAGTATGTTATCTATGTCCTCACTCATAGTAACAACGTCCATTAAAGTCTATGATAATGGCTGGTATATAAGCACAAATCCTTTCTTCTCGCCAAGGATGTTTATGGATTTGTGGATACAATTTTTTTGTTAATTCCCTAGAGGTTTTTGTTGTATGTTTCCTGTTTTTATTGTGCTTCATGTTTTTACACTAAAACTTAGAAAATAATGTATCATCATTTCAAGAGGTGAAATTATTTGAAGTTAGTCCCATCGTTTTCTTCTCTTTTTATTTGAAAGGATTTAGAAGGTAATTTTTTGTGTTCTAGTTTTGATACTGTTATTTTAAAGGATAATATTATTGTCTTTGTTAGGTTCTTAATTTACACAAATACATGCATTGGGATTGTCCAAATTCTCTAAAAAAAAATTCATGGGATAACATTAGTAGTAGAAGAAAAATTAATATTACTCTACGCGTTCCAAACTTAGATATACAATTTAATTTTTGAAGCTAAACGACAACATAATAAATTTTCAATTGATGTGAATTTATTTAATTTTGATTAATACAACTATTATTATAGTATGTCATTAGATATTTCCTCCATAAACGACTTTCGGGAAGGCTAAATTCTTCCTGAAAGGATAAATGTCCTTCGGGAAGGATAAGTTCCTCCCGAAAAATAAACATTCTTCGGGAAGGATAAGTTCCTCCCGAAAGTATAGCGTTCTTCATGATAGATTAACATCTATCGGACTAAATGCTCTTCGACTAGCGTCCTCCATGACTAAATTGATGTACTCCCTTATTTTAAAGTTCCTTATAATAAGAGAGTATGGGAAAATGTTGGGATGATTATTTGGGTCCAGAGGATTCAGTGGACCATAGTCCACGTGGAGGAAGTCTCCCCAAGTAGGAGTCTGGTTTGGACAGTTGGAGAACTTTAAGTAATCTAATATTCCTAACAATATTTAACTTCCAATTCCCAAGGAAGAGTCAGTATAGAATCTGACTTCCTTTCTTTAAGGAAATTCAGTTTAATTCCATTAAAAAAATCTGACCTAATGAGGAATTCTATTTTCATACGGGAAAGGGCATGTAGGAAGAGGTGTAATCACTATAAATACAAGGTTATACCTTGGTTTTCAGGTACACACATAATATCTCATTATTTTCCAGCACTAAAACTTAATACCTCCATTATTGTACATTATTCATCATGTACTTATTCACACATCGGAGCTATCCCCCGGTGGACCCAAACGTCAAGTTTTTTCTTGTGATTTTGTTTATGTGCAAGATTGGACGTATTATTGGTGATTGAGGTGCGTAGACGAATTTTGATATTAACTATTATGAACATATAACAATTTTACAAAAAAAATAATGTCACTAGATAGTTCTTGTCTACTTTATTTAGACAAAAATTTTCTGAATTGTGCAAATTTAAATAATGTGTTATCATGAGATTTTTATTTTATTATAATGCTCATCTTTAGCACAACTTTTAAAAAAAAATTTAAAAATTAATTTATATATTCAGCGCATGTTACCTTGTGATTTTCATTTTATTATAATGCTTATCTTTAGCACAACTTTTTTAGTTTCTTTTAAAAGAAAATTGATTTTCTTTTTGTTTCCTCGAGATCAGTATTGGCCGCTGCTTATACTGTGTTTGTAAGTTTTTTTTAGGGAAAAAAAAGGGAGAATGAAAGAAAATAATTAAAATTCCTTCAAATCTCATATTTACGAGTTTTTTTAGGGAGAAATAAAAGAAATTTGAAGTTAAATTTTATTTCATTTTTGACTCAAAATTCTCCCCCCACCACCACCCCCACCCAACCCCCTCCCCCAAAAAAAAGAGAAGAATTTGGAGGGATGAGAAATGATAGAAAAGTTAGATATTTTATAATACCCGAAGGCTGAAGTAACATTTCAAAATAAATTATTTCATTTATTATATTAATATGTAAGGGTAATATAGTATTCATAAGTCGTTTTAGAAAAAATATTTTTGTGTCTTTATATTTGTAGTTTGGGAATTTCAAGTAAGCATTAATTACTAACTTTCCAATATTACCTCAAGTATTAAATATAACATTGGTTCTCTCACTATTTTATACCCAATAAATAACACTCTCTTTTTCCAATACAATGATAATATAGACAATTGATATTATATTTAATATTATCCGATCATTTCTTTAATACTTGTGGACAACTCTTATTAAATGACTTATATTGCGGGACGAAAGTAATAATAGTGTAGTTTTAAAAAAATATTTTTCCTTCCCTTTCCTCCTAAACTCACAACAAGAAAAAATATACTCCCTCCATTCCTATTTAATTGACGTTTTAAAGAACAAATTTTGTTCCTATTTATTTGACGTTTGTAGATTTTTAGAAGATATTGATTACATTACTTCCTAAATTATCCCTAAATATTTAATACTCTACTTAATTCTCTCCTACTTTTTCAAGCTATTTGTTCTCCCTCATTTAATATCTTAATGTTATACTCTCTTTCTCTCGATTATAATTCCTATATTTTCTCGGGAAATGATCCATAGAATACGTTAGCTAGAGGGACTGTTTCAACTAACGCTCATCCAGCCGTCCAAAAGTAGAGTGAATGACTGAGATGAAGGCCCACCACTACTACTCCCACTAGTGGCCAACCAAATTTTTTTTTGTTGGTAGCTTTCTAATGACGATCAAAGCAATGAGTGTTTTGACCGGCTTTGGCCATTAGAGGAGAATGGCCAACAAAAAAATTTTTGGCGTAATTACATTATCCTGATTATCCTCATACATATAAAATAAAATAATAAAAATTATAAGTATAATCAATAATTATCCTTATACTTATTAATAAAATAAGTATGTATAAGGATAATTAATAATTATCGTCTTATAATTTTTAATTATAAATAGAAAATTGTGATTGAATTTATATTATATTCTTACTCAAATATATAAACTCAATCATTATTTTCTATTTATAATTAAAAATCATAAGACGATAATCGATAATTATTCTTATACATACTTATTTTGTTAATAAGTATAAGGATAAAGTATAAAGATAATTTACCGATTATTCTTATAATTTTTTATTATTTTATTTTCTTGATAAATAAGTAATATGTATAAGGATATATAATTTGTTAATAAGTATAAGGATAAATATAAAGATAATTACCGATTAGCTTTATAATTATCCTTATAATTTTTATTATTTTATTTTATTGATTAATAAGTAGTATGTATGAGGATAATCAGGATAATGTAATTAAGACAATTTTTTTTTTGTTGGCATTTTTTTTCTAATGGTCGATCAAAACAGTCGTTTTGACCATTTATTAGAAAAGTAATGGCCAACAAAAAAAAAATTGGTACCGGCCACTAGAGGAGTAGAATAATTTGGGTCCCCATCTCGATCATTCACTCTAATTTTGACCTCTTTGGATGAGCGTTAGTTGAAACAAATTCCTCTAGTAACGATGATTATATGATCATTTCCCTATTTTCTCTATCCTCTAACAATATTTATCTCTCATCTTTATCATCTACAATTTAGCTTTTCATTTATCTATGCAATAGTATTTTTGGTAATAAATAGTGATTTTAGTGAAGTTTTTATAGGAATTTTAACTTATTTAATAGTTGTGCAAAGCTCCAAAACGTCAAATAATTAGGAATAAAGGGAGTACTTAAAATACATCACTTTCATTCCTTTCTAAAACTCACAAAAAACAACAAAAAGTTATAATTAATTCATTCTCATCTTTTTCTTTCACCTAGGGGTGTAAACGAATATATACGGACTCGGATACAGTGGTATCCGTATCCATTTATTTGCGAATATATACCTGTAAATCGAATATGGATAATATTCATTTTTTTTCAAATACGAATAATATTCATTTTTTTTTCGAATACGGATGCGGACGAATACAAATTTTATGGTTACCATTTACACCCTAACTATAACTAGAATAAAAAAAATAATGAGTTTTAAAATATAGTTTATTAATGAATGAATGTTAAT